>OMNZ01050913.1:0-10699 GCA_900303255.1 Lesueurigobius sanzi
AGAACCTCAGGGAGTGGTCTCCTGCTGGTTCCCAGAGTCAGGACTAAACATGGTGAGAACCTCAGGGAGTGGTCTCCTGCTGGTTCCCAGAGTCAGGACTAAACATGGTGAGAACCTCAGGGAGTGGTCTCCTGCTGGTTCCTAGAGTCAGGACTAAACATGGTGAGGCTGCGTTTCAGTTTTTAGTTTTATAGAGAAGATGTGAGTCAGGCCTCAACTCTGACAATGTTTAAACTGTTCTTTTTAACTGTGCATATGGCAACCTGAAGTATTTTATCTGCACTCTTCGCTTTTAATGTAATTATTTAATGATTATATTTGTTTTATTGATTGATTTTATCTGCTTTCTTGTAATTTTATGAAATTGTTTTTATGATTTTATGAAAACCGCCTTTTTTTTTTAAGCTGATCTTTACACTCACGTGCTGCACTGTTGCAACAAGGCAATTTCCCTACTGTTTGTTTGGTTGGTTTATTTGGTTGGGACAGTGCGTGCACATGAGAGCACATGCCAATGTAGCCTTGTGTTAATTTCCATCCGTTGTCCCACATTCACACTCACAAACTCACTCTCATTCATCCTGACCTATTGTACATGTTTTTAGTTTACTGTGAGACAAAATAAAGCTGTTCTTATCTTTGCAGTAATGCATCCACAGATCTATGTGAATCCATATGAATAACATGCTTGAATAAGAGAGAAAATTCCATAAGTCACTGGGTACAAAACCAATAGAAGGAAGCCTTTTTTTCTTTACCATTTCAATACACAGAGGAGGTTATTTATCAGCTGGTGCTAAATAGCAAATGCATGCTGGAAATAGCACATAGCAACTTGTGGGCATGTTGCAAATGATTTATCGCTGGAAATGATATCCATTATAGTATTAGGGCCCCAAACCTGATATGCAAATGAGAGAGTTCTGCGTGAGTAGGAAATTTGCAAATCTGCTGCTGATCCACTTTTGCTCAGGCTGCTCATTTTGCATGTGAGCAAACACATACATGCAAAACAACCTCCTAAAAGAAACAATGTCATCACAATGGCACGCCAGCTCTACATTATTCAAATTAAGATAAAGCAAAATGTCATCACAGTCTAAATGTCTACAGTATTTCATGCACATATCAGACACTGGTGTTGCCGATGATGGCTCAGATAATGAGAGCTTGTCCTCACGCTCACAAAGCTCAGAGATATTAGTGTTGTAATAACCCTGGCACAGAGTAGCTCCTGTCCTGCCAACCACCATCAGCCCGTCACAGAGGGGTCTGCCAGTCCTCACTCTCCTCTAAGTGGAGGGACAGGAGCGAAGGGGATGGAGCAGGTGAGGCTGGACTGTCGACTTTTACAGCCTCAGTGGTGCTTACTCTACAGCAGCTTCATAAATCTGACACAGGCAACAGTCCACACAGGAGCAGCATCGGTGTCTGCTGCCAAGAAAGAACTGAAAAAGATACTCCAAAAAGTGCCCAAAAGAGTCATTTGGACTTGCCAAATAAAGTTATCTGCCGTTATCTTTTTGCACTTACTACAAGAGAATGCATCTGATTTCAGAACAAGTTCTTGTTTCAGTGCAAAAATACTTGTTCCATTGGCAGATAATTTGACTTCAAAATGACTTGATAAATGGAGGGCTCTGCACAGGTAGGCAACAGGTGCGTAGGAGAAGATGATACTTAACTTGAAATAAAGAGAAAGGAAAGCTCCCGCACACTGTCTCACTCTTTCTCAGCTTTTAATTACAACATTTCAGTCACACAGACCTTCATCAGGCCAGCATTGAATTTGTCTGTTTTTATTTTCAAAGTTGACTGGTGTTTTGTATTTGAGTGTCCTTGCTTTTCACACATTGAGTCGTGTCAAAAATGGATACCTGTCTCCTCTGAGAGCATGCCCACTGCAAAAGGTTAGGCTACTACAGTATGCTCTTCTATATTGAAGTCAAGTTGTGTTGTGTGTGAGCTATGGGATAGGGGGAGTGTATTGTAGCTGGAAGCAGTTTTTGAGCATGTTGGAGCTCTGCCAAGAAAGTCTCAAAACAATATCTACAGCCATATGAAGCATTCTGCTTTGGCACAGGCCTCTCCCACAACATTTAATATTGATACATTCTGCTGGGAAATCATGTCCGGGAAAGCACTGGGACCTAAATGGAACCACAACTCCAATATTTGCTGTAAACACACAAAATAAAGCAACAGAATGGACTTAATTAACTACAAGAACTGCCAAACTGTAATTATTGTTCTCGCCTACAACGTACATGTAGGCTAAAGATTATCACACAGCATTCATCTTGTTGATGTTAAGATTCATTAAATGTGGAGCTGTAAATGTGGAGCTGTGCATCCTTTTATTTAAAAAAAAGATACAATCTAAATATATATAAAATAATACAACAAAATAAAATAGGATTGTCTAAAACACATGGACATGGTAGGCCTACACAATAGTCTGTGAGTATGTTTGTATATTATAGTTATTATATAACTCAGGGGTAGGCAAGTTTTTTGGATGTGGGCTGCTTTTGTGCCTGCCCATGGTGGATCAAAACCACTTGTTATTATTTTCCTATTACTCGTTTCAATATCATAAAAAGGGGGTCTAGACAGGAAATATTTCAAGGAAATTGACAATACTTCATAACCTTTAGAGTACTTTCACCAGTGTTTAGATCTTTAGTGTCATTATATTTCTAAAAACCATCCTGGGGGCCAAAGGTGCTCAAGGGCCCGATTTGGCCCCCGGGCCTAACACTGAAATACATGATTCAATGTATGGAATTCACTGGTTGTGTCATAACAAGTTTGAAATGAAAACGTACTAGTCCCAATGTACATGTCTGCACAGCACCACACTGCCACCTTTTGGATAAAACCACAGCTACAAATGATGAGCTTTTGTTTAGCTGTTATTATTGTATTATTATGTCATAGAGAATACAGAAAAATAATAAGTAGCAGAGTAGGGCGTGTTAACAAATAAAAAATACAATAAACTATGTTGTACTTTTATTTTTGCTGGGAACTATTACATTAAACAACTTTCCATGAACAGGAAGTACCCATTATCCCAGTTGCACGTTCAGCGGCACTTCCGGCTTCCTTCTGGTGACGACTGGGACAAGTTTACTGGTCAACTTTGGTCATGTTTTTTAATGTTTTGAGAAGGTTGTCGACGGAGACAGCTGTTGTTCATCGCTGTGTCGTACAGACGCTTCGTGCCCCGGCCATCAGCCCCGCTGTTATCCCGGTCAGGACCTTCACGGACCCCGCTCAGGACGCGGTGCAGCCCCCTTTTCACGCCTCTCTGCTGGAAGTGCTCGTTTGCCCTTTGTCAAAGAAGCCTCTCAGGTTAGTAGTGATAAACCACACTGATTGTGTACATTTTTATACGTTTAATATAATTATAATTAATTATTAATTATTATAATTCTCTTGGCTGAAAGTCTACTGGCCAACATCATGTATGTTTTTGAATATTGTCACTACATTTGGACACCTTTTTCTGTTTTGTATATTTCTTGATATGCATACAAAAATATACATTTACATTTCTTCTAATTATCAAAACTTAACATATTTGCATACACCGTTTTCACATTTTTTGGAAAAGAAACAAAACAACAACAGATGATAATATAAAAACAGAGTGAAACATACATAGGACAAAGTATTGTCCTATGTAGCTAAACGATGGATGCAATAAGATAAATTAGCAATAATACAGGCTATTGCACGAAAAGATAACTAAACTATAAACAGGGTATCGTAGGCAAAGATTGTTCAGTCTTCATTGGTGGTGGTCAGAGGTGCAGATGTGAGCAGCCTCGCTTCTGTCAGTCTGCCCCAGGGGAAACTGTGGCTACATTAGTAGCTTACCACAATCAACATGGAGTGAATGAGCCCCCTCCCTTTCATGTGTGAAGCGCTTTGGGTGTGACTATGTCATATGAAAAGTGCTATACAAATAACATTCCCTTCCCTTCATCTGTACTCTGTAGTTGAAGTATAGGAAAATAATTAAGCCTTAGTCTGTATGTCCTGACAGAGAAGACATTGAACTTTATGAGTTTTTGTTTCATGTGGATTGGCCCAGAAATTACAGAGAAATTTGCAATAACCTAAGACTAGAAATCTGCATCTGGCTGCTATATTATAGTTATTATTACTATATGATTCAATTTATGGGAATCACTAGTGGTTGCAATGAAATGGTAATAGTCCCAATTTAAGTAGTGAACATAGTTGCCAGCACAAAATTTTCAGCTCCCCTCCACCTCAATTTTATGCTCTTTAGAATATTGTAATGTTGTGAACACAAACTATACCTCCTCTGCCACTTTGACACTGAAAACACGTAGCTTGCAGTTATTTAATAAGATGTACAGTTGAGTCTATGTCGTGTTATTCTATGTAGTTCTCCAAAAGTTGACAGAATAAATTATTATGTTTGCTGTCATTACAGGTATGAAGCTGAAACCAACGAGCTGATCAATGACGACCTTGGTATCGCGTATCCTGTCATCAATGGCATCCCCAATATGATCCCACAGGACGCCAGACTCATCCAGAAAGACTCGGACACTCCAGCTCAAGAGTAGAAACCTCATCTATTGGACAGCTTATTAACATTTATCAAAGCGGGCAAAGGCATAGGCTGCTTGCACTGTTTGGCCATGATCGCCTTACCGCTGCTGGTGGGGCTGATTCCCTTCTTGTCCTTGTGTGGTCTGTTTTACTCTGCTGCGGTGGATGAGAACTTCCCTCAGGGCTGCACCAGTGGAAACAGTGTGTGTTTCTACAGCCTGTTGCTCCCTGTCATCATCCCAGTGTATGTCTTCTTCCACCTGTGGAGCTGGGTGGGAATCAAGCTCTTCAGGCACAACTAAAAGTTTTTGTCTGTTGATTTTTTTTTTAATTTAAAATGATAAACTTTCATCACAACCTTTCAAAGGTGTGACATGGAAAAAGCAGTGTTTGTACGTTACATCTGTATTTGTAAGTTGGCAGATGAACAAACAATGAATGCACTTGTGTTCTAGAGCAGTGGTTCCTAACTCTGCAGTTCCAGAGCTTTGTCTGGTCAGAGGGTTAGGCCATAAGAGATATTATTTGAGTAAATTAAATACAAAAAAATGACCAAACATGACTAAGAAAGGACTGAATGTGCAGAAAACACTCCAAATTCTGTTTATTGGTTTGAAATAATTCCTATTTGGACACATTTTTTACTGTGTAATGTATTCAGGAAGCCTGCGGTTTTGGAATGGGGGGGGCGCCTGTATCCAGCCTGAACAGGGGGGGCTTCTAGGAGAAAAGGTTGGGAACCACTGTTCTAGAGCAGTGTTTCCCAACCAGGGGTAAGGGGACCCTTAGGGGTACACGGAAGCTTAGAAAGGGGTACTTGGAATAATTTCAGATACAAAATAAGTTAAATTGTATTTTTGATTATTATGTTCAAAGAAAAGCTGTTTAAAACATCGAACTGTAAAGAGTGAGTGTTTGAGAATATTTAGTAGCCTTTTTACTGATAAATGGGAGTTTTAGTCATTCACTTTAACTAATCATCAAAACTATTGAGGCAGGGGGGACTTGGAGTATAACTAAAAGGCTCAAGGGGTACGCAAGACAAAAAACGTTGGAAACCACTGTTCTAGAGCAACGGTGCCCAAATACCCTTTGTGCTTTTTGTGCACTGAATAGATTGTCAAAAGTACATAAGGACACCAAAACATCAGGTCTTACTCAATAGCACAATAATTGAAAGATATTTAACCATATACAGTATCTACTTTCATTTGGTCTTTCTACACACAAAACAGTATTGTGTTTGGCCCTTAGCCCTGATTTTGCCCCTCCATCACCTATTTTGGTCCTCCATTGAAAAAACTTTGGACACCCCTGTTCTAGAGCTTTGTGACTCCTCGCTATCCGCTACCAGACCCACATTTATTTTGCCATATTGTTTTAATTGTTATAATTGCAGGTATGAAACATTGTGAATGATTTTGCAGCAATAAAAAATAACTTCTACAAACTTGTTACACAGAATATTTATTTGACAAAAGATGTAATAAATACAATCAGAATAACATTCTAAAAAGTCAATTTGTAGATGAGACAAACCTCCAATTTAATAAAATGTATGAAAGAAACAATATGAACCTGAACAATTAACCCAAACCAGCATCTGTAAACACAGACATGTTTGGCAAAATATAAAATACCACTAAAACTAAGATTTGATGAAACTTTTCACATTCAAAGATTTTGACATACAATTGTGTTGTTGCACAACAATTATCTTTCAAATGACTCAAGCTCCAACGGTAGAAACATGTAAACACTGTTGCTTTCTCACAGCTGTGGCATCTGTTCGTGTTAATCATCTTAGTTCTTCTTGTGGCTCTTGGGTTCTCGGCCCTGGACCAGTTTCATCAGTGGAGACTCAGGTCGGGGAGAAGGACCTTCTCCTTTTGTCTTGAAGAAAAACGACTCATTCAGCCTCATCTGAACGGCACGAATCTGCAACAGAAATGTAACAAACATGTAATATCAGTATTATGTATCATCCAAAGCCTGGTGGGTAATTATATACAGTACACTAGTAATTATGGGTGGGTGATATTAATAAAAATTAATATTTAGTGGGACTTTTTCAATAACGATGAGTTAGCAATATTTTTGCGAACCATCAAATATGTTAAATGTGTTCATTTAGATCACTGTCATCAAAAAGATAATTGTCCGTTTATCCGTTGCCGGGTCCCAGAGGCAGCAGTTCAAGCTGCCCGATCACACAGCACCAGTCCCTTATGGCTCCTCCTGCAGGTCGTGGGTTCACGGGAGGAGGACGGTCCCACGGGAGGAGGACGGACAGACCAGTCCTTGATGGTCTTGATTGGTCTGATCTGTCACCTAGGACCTATTTGCCTCGGGAAACACTCCCAGGAGCATAATGCCCCAGACAACAGTGCTTCTAGTAGGGCTGGGCCATATCCTATCGTGGTATGAGTATCGTCATTTTTTATATCGTTGTGGGTGCGATATAATTAGCATGTCCACTCAGAGCAGCATAACCACTGACTGTTCAGGCTTTAGGGGCAGGTGCTTAAAACGTGAAATGAAATAAATGATGTATGTTGCTTGAGTAGAACAAACTTGCAAGAAAAAGAAGAAAAAAAAATAAAATAGGCGTAAAGCTGGGATTTTGAAATATTTTATCTGTTGTCAATTATATCGTGAAATATATCATTATCGTGATATTTCTTTCTTATATCGTGATATTGATTTTAGGTCATATTGCCCTGCCCTAGCTCCTAGGTTCATTTGAGTGCTTAAACCCCTCCACCACGATAAGGTGGTGGTTGGAGGAGGGGCAGATTGTGAGCTGCGTAGTGGGCCACTTTTGGTTAAGCAGAACTGGTGCTGTGGGATGAATGAACGCTGGGTTAAGACGCCTGATGCCGATGCTCATCAGACCCCACATTACACATCAAATATATCTAATTTTTATTTTTTACAAGAAGCTTTTCGTTAATTTCACGACTGTGAAGATATACTCAATATTGTAAAGTGTATGTCTTCCAAATAACAATTTAGATATCACCCTGTAGACGCTATATTGCTCACCTCTACTAGTAATGTGCCTTTTTACCTTAAATTCTGTTGCACATTTTATATCTTAACAAGGTAAAGCTTTTGTGTAGGTTCTCAGTCATACAGGAGTTGTCCATCGTAGGCAAAAATTCTTCAGTCTTCATCTGTACTCAGTAGTTTTAGCACTAAGAGAGGAGGGGCTTAGAGGCTGACTCCTCCTGCTGGTTCACTGGATTTATAAACCCATAGCGTGCTCCAGGCCTTCAGTAGCTGATGACGATCTTTGGAGTAAGATTGAAACGTCCTACACTTCAACTACAGAGTACAGATGAAGACTGAAGAATTTTTGCCTACGAAGGTAAAGCTTGTTTCATACCTGCATCAGCTCCAGTCTGGAGGTGCGGCTGGACAGCTCTGCGTCTTCACTGGACACTGTTGTATCAGCAGATTTGTTATCGCTCTCAGACAAAGGGCTGGGGGTCCTCTCCTCTTTCCCGTCCCCACATAAGGACAGTGGACCAGATCCTCCATCGTCGACCTCTATGATGTCCTTTTGATTCGTTTCTTCATTTTGATCTTTAGTTAAGGTGCTCAGGGCTCTTCTGGCTCTGTGCGGCAGGCTTAGATCCAGTGGCGCAAGTTCATCTGACTGGGCCTGTTTTTTGCTTTCCTTGCAGAAGTTGAGATACAGGGGGAGCTCTGTGGTGAAGAAGTTTTCAGTTTGTGTATAGGCGCTTGTCAAAGACTTTTGCCGTCGACCAGAAAGGGACACCTGGCTTGTTCCAGTGCAGTCTTTAGTTCTCTTCTCTGCATCTGTGGAGCTCGTCCTCACAATGGGCTCCTCCAGGAAGGGGTTTGACGCACTCCTTTTTACCTTTTTCTGACACACGTTTTTGTTCTTTTGCGTCTGAAACAAAACACATTCTTCTTGTGTTTCTCTAAAGTAGATTTCCATCATTTTTGAGTTGTCTTCTGCCCTGTCACTGGCCTCCTCACTGGACATTTCCGACAGTGGAAGTCTGAAGGTCTTCTGTGTGATGAACAGGTCTTGGCTTTGCATGTCGTCGCTCGTGCTTTGAGAGTCATTGGGTTTGTCTTGAGTTTGGCTCGGCTCAACGACCGCAGTGACCTCCTCGACTTTGCTGACCGGCGAAGGGCGGTCTCTCGGCTGCTGTAGTGAAGATGAGGATTTAGGACGCTTGACTTTTTCGTAGTTGTGAGATAGATCAAATGCTACCCGCTTTTTCCGTTTTTTCTTGGGATCTTGTGCAGTGTATTCTGATGTTAAATGTTGGGTACATTGATTTTCATCCACGTAATGATTTACCAAACTATCAGGTAGTTTGGAAAGTTTGGACAGTTTCTCTTTCCTCTTTTTCTTTTTTTCTTTCCTCTTTCCCTTCCTTTCGTTCATTGCTTTCTTAAATTTCGCATTCTTCTTTTTCTTCTTTGGTGCATCATCTTCTGGTGCTTGGGTCAGCGTTATGAGAGAACTTGGTGTGACTTTCTTCTTTCTTTTCTTCTTCTTTCCCGGTGAGAAGAGCGACTCCCAGACAATGTACTCTGCTTCACTCATGGCTCTGAAATAAATTGAAGCAAATGAACAAAACAATGAAGTCTAATGCAACATTTTGAAGAATGAACAGGAAGAAAAACTAGTAGTGAACGAATAAACCTAGTGAATGGGCATTTTGAATGGCAATGATGATCTATGGTTTGTTTTTTCCTTCCTCATCATTAGATAAGGTTCCTAAATAAACTTTAATGCGTTATAAAATACAATATTCTCGCTTATTCTTTAGCCTTAGTTGCGTTGTTTTTTCTTTTTTTTTTGCAATCACTACAATTTATAAAGTAAAAATTCTCCCTCGCAAAACTGTCATAACTACAAGTAGTTGCTAAAAATACAAGTTTGCATTGGGCCCACACTAAACTAACTTTAGGATTATTAAATGCATAGTTCAAATAGCACATTATTGCAGCAAACGACGAGCCTCAAGAGTGAAAACATTTACCAATTTGAAGTTAGAAAATACCAACCTTTTGCTATAAATTTGACGATTAAATTTGACGGACAAATGTAGCTTTACTTCAAAAGGACCGACAGTACCGCCAAGACTTCATGTGGCATTCAGGTGCATCAAGAAGAGAGAAAAGTTCATTTTTGCCAAATGGATAGTAAATTTCGGTTCCTTACTTTTGCAAATGGATACAAGGTGGGTTCATCGGCTTGGCTGCATGTTTCAGGATTTCTATTATGTGATTTTATTTTTTATAACACACATAAAGTAGACTGACACAGCTTAATTGTGAATATTCTGACATTATTAAAATGAGCTAATTATTAACGAACGATCCGTCACTGTGGAGGGAATAAGTCTCGTTGATAAGAAATGTACAAATAGATTTATCAGAGCTCAATTTGATGATTATTCAAATCCCATCTGTAAACAAAAATGGGTTCTCATGAGTAGAAAACAGTGGAGTTCAGTTTTATCTTATAAGTATATTCTTAATAACGAAGTCAAAGAATGTTTATTCAAAATTATACATAGATATTACGCAGTAAAAGATTATATATATGCCGTTTTTTTCATGATATTAGTAACAAGTGCTCCTTTTGTGAAGGTGATGGTGAAAGTATTGAACATCTTTTTGTCGAATGCCCTCTTGTCTGTACCTTCTGGTCTGATGTACAAAATTACCTTTCAAGAATAATTAGAAAGAATATTATATTGACACAACTTCAAATAATATTACTCTTCGATAATCCCACCTTTTCATCTGATGAAACATATATAATAAATTTAATCATAATACTTGCAAAATATTACATCCACAAAATGAAATGGAGTGAGAAAGTCCCTTCATGGATTAATTTCAAAGAATCAGACTTAAAATCATATTTGGCCTCTATTGAAAATTTGAACCTAATTAATAAAAAACTTGCTAAAGCTATACAAATTCTTGAAAGATACAATCTTATTTTGTAATTTCGTAGACCCCTGTGTTTTTGTGTGTTCACTTTTTATTTTACTTACAAATTAACATGATGGATACAATGAATGTATAATGAATATGATGTATATTTAAT
>OMNZ01050916.1:0-10653 GCA_900303255.1 Lesueurigobius sanzi
AAAACTTTACATGTAAATCAATGGGCGCTTCCGGCTCCTGAAAACAATCCCTGTTTGCTAGCGACCTTCGGCCAGAGCTAGCCAATTAGCTCTCCATCAATATTATACACACTATGCTCTACCCTAGAAATGCAACAGTGCCCAGATTCATGCACTGTTAACCAGTGTTGCTGAGTAATAGTCATCTACTACTGTAATTATATTACTTTTTTAGTAACGGAGTAATGTAATGGGATTACAATTGCAAAACTGGTAATTAGGTTACAATTAATTCATCAAGTAATGATTCAATTACTTTTTTCTTATAGTTTGAGCTGAATTTTCAGATGAATTTTCAGATGTGCAAAAGTCGAACGCAGCTGCTGTTTATGAAATATACCGTTTTTGGTTTAATTTTGTGTTGCCGTGAACAATATTCAATGGCATTACAGCCAAAGCAAGATTTACACTTCAATAAAGTTCATTCCAAAGCTCTGAGCAGCTATTGTTTGATCCTTTTTAAGTCAAAGGATCTATTAATTAGTAATCAGATTACTTTTAAAATAAAGTAATCAAAGAAGTTTTTTTCCAGGCAAAGATTATTTTATCAGGGTCTTCGACAGACTTACTGTTGCTCGTTGCAAGACTGGTTCACATGGGCCTCCTTTCCCCACTTTCTATTATTTTTAATATATGTTTAACCCCCCCCCCCCATTCTAAAGTACCCACAGAAATTTCAATCTCTTATTTTTAGACAGTACAGCAACTATGCAATCTGAAAGTTTCAGCGCAAATACAGGGCCTGATATCAACACTCCAATCTTTTGTACACATTTTCAATAAAACAACCTGTGTAATAATATGTATTGGACTGCAAAAGTAATATCCGTTAGATTGCTTAAAATGATTGAGCAGACTGTCGGCACTCGCAATGCTAACGTCAGATGCTAATCTGAGCTACTTGAGAAAAAAAAAAAAAAAACTGTCAAACACGCTATTGTCACTCGGCATGACTAGACGGTTTCACTTTTTGCACCTGCTGCAAGATATTGAGTGATAATGACGTCTAACACCTACAAATTGCAGCAGGAAAGTGTGTTTTTCCCCATAACTTTCACACAACTCTTTCATGCATCATTATTACAGAGCTGTGATATAATCTCTGTGCAGGGATAATAGCGGTAACATGCAGAGGTGTGTTTTGTAGCAATTTAAATTGCAATATAGACGTACATGTGGGCAAAACATCAAATTAAGGCTAAACAGGTGGATTTAAGCATGCATCATACTAGCAAAGTCATTTTATAACAGTAAAGGCATATAGCTTGCTCTACTGAATGGTAAATGACCCACCAACCACAAAAGTGCCACTACACCCACATTGTATTCTCAAGTATGAAGCTGGCTGTTAGGATGGAAGTCTATAGTAAATTCATGTGCCCAGAAAAGTTCCAATGATTCAGAGAATGTTAGATTCTTCTTGCACTTTCTCTCTGCCCTTCTACATTTGCGTCTGGCAGCGCGCATGACGTCATTTAACCTTGGGCTTTGTTTTTACTGGGGCAAAAATGTCTGGTGCAGCTTTACAAGCATCATTAAAAAACTTCTTGATAGTTAGTTAATCTAATTGAGGTCTATGTTAGAATTTATTACACCCTGTTCAGTCCTGATTTGATCTTTATGGTACTTGGAAGGTTAAATATTTGATTAGGTTGTACTTGGAGTGAAAAGTGTGAGGACCATTGTCTTAAGTCTATGGGGTCTAAATTAATTGTAGTAGTATCAAGTAATAGTAATAGTAATTAAAGTTATTTGTAATATAGGTCTTTTACAACATTGATGGGTACCAGCAAACCTTTTCGGGGTCATCTTGGGAAGCGATACTGGCCATGTACTGGATCAGAATAATGTAGGTGAAGGTGTCTGGGCAGGTGATCTGAGGGTAAAAAACAAAGTTGGAGTAAATGGGAGTGTAAAGCATGTTGCAGATATTAAAAGAATATATATTTTTGCATGATATAGGCCCTTAAAATATCAATTGCTTTTTGATTTCCATTTACACACAACAACACCAGCGGGATACCTTTCATGAACATGCGGGATGTGAGGAAAAGGCTGCGGACGCATACTAAGCGTTTGAGGCTGTTTCAGGATGGAAATTAATTCACACTTAAGCAATTCGGCTTGAGTGGCAGGCCTAGCGCGCGGCCTTGATTCCCCCACAGCGGCTCACGCCAACCTCAAAACTCGCAGACACCACCAATTAAGAGCTACAGCCGGGGTCGGGCCACCATCTTGGATTATGGTTGCATAATTGAGTGTGCATGAGGTCAGCGCACTTACCCGCTCTCTACAGGGGGGTGCTTTTATTGGGGAGCTAACAGAAGGTGATGGCTTGCTAATAGCTGCCAGCTCTGGGCAAAATTGCCTGTCAATGAAGGTAATTGGGCACATAGGCCATTGTGTGCACTGTCACTCCATTGGGAGGCAGGTTGTTACATCACCACAGTGTGACATGTCGGGCCATTGGAAATCTACAGCCGTTTATATCGATTTAGTTTTACTGTACAGATGTAGTCTTAGATTCATACATTCAGCTAAAACAGAAATGAAAAATCATGTTAAAAGTGACGATTGCAGCAAGGACCGATTTCATATTTCTACCTGACTTTTTTGTTTACAACCAATGAAACGGGGATCTGTTAGTTGTGTCTAAACCCAGACAAAACTTTGCCAACAGCCCTAGATATTTTAGCTCAAATCTAGGGCTGAAACAACTAATCGATTAATCTCCAACTAATCCATTATTGAAATAGTTGTCAACGATTTTTGTAATCGATAAATCGTTCCTGAGATAGACGGACTCAGACAGAGTCTGAGCTCTGATTGTTCCAAATGGCATGACATAAATCTCGGACCATAATCCAATCAGAGCAGAATGAGGACTCTCTCACTTTCACAATACCAGACTGAATTTTAGAGGTTCTTAGCTTTCAAATGAGGGGAAAGACATGGGAAACTTGTACAAAGAGCATCTACAGACATAACCTTTAAGTTTAGTTTATAAGTTCTATCAAGACATCCTCAAACGGCGTTGCTTTAGCTTCATGTGGCAAAAAGTTTACAAAAGTTACACTTTCCATGCACCTTTTGACGCCAAATGATTTTCACTTTCACGGTTATAGTAACGCGATCTACTGAACAGGCTTTCGAAGTAGGAGTGTAACATCAGGTCCATGTTTTCACAGGCCGTGTCTTGCCTTAAGATGATACCTAATTCCGGCGGTCGACTTCGCGCTCAGGCCTACATCTTGTGTAGCATTTAGCGGCTAATTGTCAGGCGCACAGAGATCATCAGCTGTAATTGAGCGGCGAGTTGTGCGAGGTGCCATGTTGCGTTGCAGTCGTCTTCTTTAGGGATTTGGTGGGATTAGCCTGTCCTTGTCATTCCTCCCACACCGTCATGACTGTGGAGTGGTGTCTGGCAGCTTCTACAACACATCTGCGCCCCAGCTGTCCTCCGTACAGACTGTATCTACCCCCCCTTTGGGCTTGATTTTTCTACTTTGATTCTTCACTTTAATTAGCGAAAGGTCGAGGTGTCTGCTTTGTTCTGAAGGCGTGTGCCGGCTGGTGTTGTGGGTTTTATAAGTCTAGGAATTGGCAAGGAAAGGTTGACTGAGAATAGCACTGAACAATCAAGGTGAATCTGCTATGTTATATGAAATGGACTGCTTTGGATTCTAATTCATGGTATATGCCATTTGAGCAGTGTTACTTTAAATTTAGAGTAAGTTTAGAGTACTGCCCCAAAGTGCTTTCCATACTCAATACCACAAAAATAGAAAATAACACACAAACACACTAAATTTATTTTTGATCATTCTTGATGTCTGATATTGATTTGTTTTTGTCCATACCGACCTTTGAGATGACTTCTGTTATGATATTGGGCGTTACAAAAATAAATTGATTGAAATTGATTGATTAAATGGAACAATAAAAGAGAAACCAAACGGTGTAAAGAATAAAAACGGTGTAAAGAATAAACCTACAGCATATTCTAATGTCTACCAATGCAAAGAAGTGCATTTTTAGAAGGGATTCTCTAGAGGAGGCAGCTCTGACATTCAGAGGGAGGGATTTCCAAAGTTTACGGCCAGCAACAGCAAAGGCTCTGTCTCCTCTAGTTTTTAGCCTGTATACCTCGGGCAGTCTAAGAGCAACTGGACAGAGGACCTCAACGCTCTTCCCTGGGTGTGCAAAGTCAGCAAATCCCTTAAATAGGAAGGTGGCAGATCATGAAAAGATCTAAAAACAAACAATACTATTTTGAACTGAATTCTAAAAGTCACAGGGAGCCAGTGGAGGGAGTTCAGGAGTGATATGTGGACATCACCACATCAGAGCAGTGCAAATGGCCGGAACGGGTTATTCAGTGGTCATGAGTCCGATAGAGTTATGAAATGCTACTCAGTGTCCATGAGTCAAATGGCGGCTACTCTTGTGGCAGAAGGTTCTGGTCCAGATGGGCTATAGCTTCCTGCCTGGGGGGGAGAGGGTTAAACAGTCTGTGCCTTGCATGGGAACACAGACTTCTTGCTACTTCTGCTTTCATTCAGGCATTTCCACTTTGTTGGGACATGTGCTTGTGTTAGTTTATATTACAAGGCTCTTCTTTTTCGGCACCAGATTGTGATTTAGCTGCATGGTCAGAAACATTTGGACCCTATTGTAAATGTTTTGGTAGTTGATGGTAGAAACTAAAGCACCCAGAGGGAATGCAAAGCTCTATGCCAAAGACCACTAATATCCCCCTGAAATGTCATTGCTTTAGGCTTTCTCTTGACAAATACTCTGCTGAACACGCAGACATGGGCTAAATTATATTCAGAAATAAGCTGCCACGCTGCAGGTAAGAGCTCGTGTTGACTTTAGCTCAAAGTGAACTCCGTGTAGCTACAAAGGAACGCACTGTAGACTCCTGAAGGCGTTTTTGATCCCGAACAAAAGAGGAGCGAGGAGATGCCTGTCCCAGAGCCATATTTCACCTTCATAGCTGCAATAAACCAGGAAATGTTCTACAGTTAGAGAGGAAATTCATTTGCAAATGGGGGGAAACTGTGAAGCTGCAGGTGCTCTTTATTCTGTTCTTGTGTGGGGTAAACTATAGGAAAGGCTCATTGTCCAATCAATCAAAAAACGGCACGTTCACGTCATTCAAAGTCATTTTGCCGAAAACGATGCAGCTTCTTCAAGGCAGAATTGGCGACTGTAGTGTGGGCATTAGCAATCGTATAAGAGATTAGAGAAGAGAAGTATTGTTGACTGGATTGGGTCGCTTGAGTTGAGGAAGTTTCGGTTCCATCTTCAGAAACTTCATCTCGTTCTTGTAGTCAAAGTAAAATGCTAAGTCTTGCATTTTGACCACGAGGTCGAGAAGCTTTCGAAGATAGAAGTGAAAAGTCCTTAACTAAATCAATCCCTTTCTACACCGATTTGACTGAACGTTGTAAATGCTCCTTAATTTTAGTAAGTAAGTAAGTAGTAAGCTGAATTGGATTGTTTAAGATTGAATATTTTAAATACAAATTTCCCAGACTTTTCCTGTAATTCTACGTCATGATTTTGGTCAGCGCTCGTGCTTCAGTGCAAGAAGGTCCCACGTTCGATCCTTGGGCCTCTGTGGAAAGTCGATGTGCGCTCCTGCTGCTGCATGGCTTACATGGTCCCCCGGGTGCTACGGATTCCCCTATAGCACTAAAAAAAAACATGTACAATAGGCCAGGATGAATGAGAATGTGTTTGTGAGTGCAAGAGTGGGAAGATGGGTGCAAATTATCCCATAGCTACAATCCGGCGTGGTGTGTTTCCATGCATGAGTCCCGTGTGAATTCATAAACAATCTACAGAATAGGATTTAGTTTGAAAGTACAACATTGAATTAAAACTCCTTTGTGCAATGCAAACATGTACATGGTGCTTTGGTTTTAGAATCCTCTAAAAGGTTACTATTGCAAAGTATCGTTAATGCTAGAACCACAAACTAGGCTTCAAACTTAAATTACATTAATTGTGTTTGCATCTATGCTCATCAAACATAAACATAACACATGTGCAACTAAAAAGTTTGTTGATTTAACATCTACAAATATTATTCATGAAGGAAAAAAATGAAAATTGACAAAATATTTTGAGTTCTGACAGAAAAGTTTGAAGGATTGAGTTTTAACACAATGTAGTTTCCAAATGTATGTTCCATGATTTTGCTCACACATTATATTTAAATTTGCATCCATTTCTCCTGTAATCTGTGTGTTCTTACATTCTTACATAATAGTAGGTATCTAATGAGTAATTCATGAAGGATAAAAATGGCTCATAACAGATTTTGTACAATCCTGTCCTTCAAAATGACTGAGAAAAATGATCCCTCGTGAAACCACTGGCCCTTATCCTTAAATTAAGTTTAAATTAATGTTCATGTATATTATATTAGGACTGCACAACATACAGCAAAAACCTTCCCATTGAAACACCAGGCAATGCAACATCTGCATCGCCAGAAGCCACAATATATTGCCAAATCGCATATTTCATTTTTGGTGACCTGTCACCAGACAATTTACCAAAAACAAATCAAGTATACAGTATGTTCCAGTACATTTTTGTATCCAATTCCTTCAAACATTATGTGTGTGGTTAAAAGCTTCCATTATTTATCCAAATGAGACAGTCCTGTCCACAGAAGTCCACACTGAGCCCAGCCTCCCTGCTGCAGACCTGCTCTTCTTCTTTTTCTCTCTCTCTTTCTCTTCTCCGCTCATTGGTTTTCAGCCTGCGGTGGCCAATAAAGCAAATGCATACATTGCAGCCAGCTCACTCGGGTCTGGGTCCCACTGGGGGATTAAAGTTACTTTCATTAGCTGTCACTGGGCAAAAGGTGTGGAATAATCTCATGGCTTTAGAATGAGTCACTCGGGGGGCATAGACCGCTGGTTTATCAAGCATTTACCCAGCAGGAGCGCATGTTAGCCTGATTTACCGTAAGGACGGTGGTTTCCAAGAGAGATACACGAAGGACGGGCTATTATCTTCTGCAGAGGGAAGGAAGGGTGTGAGTAGATTTCAGTCTGGCTGAACATACAACATATTTTACAACTGCTCGGTGCCTAAAACGACAAGCATCATTATCATTCTAAAATAGCCACACTTTTGCATCATGGCATTCATATCCCAATGCAACAAATACAATTGTGTTTTTGACTTGGTTGCCTCTTCTAAACCATATATTGAGTAGAAAATTGCTTCAATCAAACAAATGCTGTAGACATTTTTGTTTCTTTTTACATTAGGGGTAGCATAAATGTTTTTCTTTTTTATTATCCTTTTACCATAGATCGTTACCCCTGTTGCCAGCAGAGGGTGCTCTTCTGAACAGCTCTGTCTGAACTTGCTCTGTCTGTTTTTAATGCAATTTTGAACAAATGTAACAAGAAAACAGCACAGCAGCAGAGCAGGATTGACGAGTGAAAGGAGTGAATGACTTAGTAAGGCAATTGTAGCCTCTTTTCACTGATTATGGCACGTTTCTGTTAAATATGTGCACCTCTAATCAAAATAGACAATATGGTTGGCTTCTTAAGAAAATCAATATAAAAGCCTTGAAATGCTCATTTAAATGAACAGATCCCTGTGATATAGCTCCCATAGCAATACATCCTATCACTAAAGCCTTGAACACAAAACTAGATGCTTAGAAGGGCAATAATCCTTACTCAAACAGTGTGTTTTCCCACACACACTTAAGACTTTTATTTAAATGATTAAGGGGGAAATTTCCAGACACTCCATTTTGAAATGTGTCCTCTGCCTTTGACTTGTCCTTCAGTGTCACTGGGACAATGTGCCAGGAGCAGTGGGACACAGCTCCAGATCTTGAGCCAGGCTCATGGTCAGAATCACTGAGATGGAGACGAACTTTTCACACCTATTTTACCTCATAAAATATTTGACCTTCCAAGTGTCACCAGGCCTAGATCAAGGACTAAACCGGGTCTAAAATACTGGTTCTGAACTGAGTCACAAGCCTCTCCCAGGGAACATTTCTTTCAGTATTCCTGTAAAAAATGCAATGGCTGGTGTGGAATTATTTTGACCATGACACTGTAGCCAAACCTCTGTTCTCAGGTTTGGAGCCTGTTTGCTCTCTGAACAAATACACTTTCACCTGGAAACAAACAAATGACCTAATCTTTGCAAGTGTAGTGTAATTATTGCACTGATTCACATAATTCATAGAATTATATGGGAAATTGTAACTTCAATGACCATTTTCTCAAAATACTTTTTTCTCACGTTGTGGCGACAACATCAACAACAATACTTTGAAGGGGATTATTAAAAAATATTAAAAATGTGTTGCCCAAAATGTTGGCGATTTGGCACTTTTTTTCTTATTTTTACATGGAAAAGTAACATGATAAAACAAAAAACAACAACAACTTGCAATTAAACCAAAATGCAGTATTGTGACAGATTTAAACTTAAAAGCATGGGTTCAAATAAATGGCCTTATATTCCCGATGTCATATCATTTGAGAACTAGTGGTCTAAAATAGAACTAAATCATGATCTGATCAGCTCTGTGCTCAAATACTTTCTCCACTCACTGCTTCTACTCTCAGGATTAAACCAGAACTAAACCAGGAGAAAACTAGGTCTAAACCTGTCGACAATATCACAGACTGAACCAGGATTTAACAAGGACTAAACCATGAGCGAAGCAGGTCAAAACTGAAACTCGGACTTAAACAGGACCAAGACAAAACCACTACAACACCAGGTCTAAATCCAAGAAGAAGCACATGGCTTTAGTCACGTTTAAAAGACAATTCGCACATGAATTGTGATCAAATCGAAATTGTGATTTAAACTAAAGAAAAACACCACATTTAAATGCATTATTGAAACAACACTAAATGATCTCTTACTTAAATGAATAAAGTCCAAGTACATATACAAAAATTATTTCAAAAGAAAAGAAAAAGAAAGAAATATCACCGACTGTAGCTAAAGGATCAACCTATTATGCCTTGATGGTTGAAAGCATAACACCCAAAGACACTGGGCCACACAAAAGTCACACAACACTGGGCCACACAAAAGTCACACAACACTGGGCCACACAAAAGTCACACAACACTGGGCCACACAAAAGTCATGGCTCCGGGCATTAAACCGTGGGCATTCATGCTCCCAAAATTCTGAAACTTCTACTCAAACCATTTCCCGCTTAAGGGATTAAAGTTTCTTTTCTTAGCCGTGTGCTACAAAGGTATAGAGGCTAATCTTAAAGTGAGAGTGAGTCATATGGGAGTGCTAAACAGTGATGTTACGTTCTCCATTAGCCATAGGATCGACCGCAGGGACATTGGTCAAAAGCATTACCTGCCACCCAGACATAATAACAGGGACATTTGAAACCAAGCCTTTATCCAATATCAAAAGATACAAATTGCGGGGGCGCTGCTTTTTCTATACTGCCTACTTGCCATTATAAAGGACATGGGTCTTGAATAGACGCCTCAACGCTGTGTAGGCGCTGGAGGTTGCATTTAAAGTCCATCCGGTAGCTTTTCTCACGCGTTGTGAATGTAGCAGTCATGCCGGGGCTGGTACTTTTGGCTCTCCCCTGGACTGTACAGCACCGGTCCTCCACCTCCACCCCAGGCTGTGAGGAGTGGGGAGACTGCATGAATAGATCCACCCACCACTCCAGGCTAGCATGTTCCCCATTTCCAGAGACCAATACTCTCTGCCCACACATGACAAATATAGACCTGGCTGTGTACACTTTCCTACAATATGAAATGGTGGCAGAAGTACTCCATTTTCTTACTCGTATAAAAGTAAACAAATACAATACCTTCATCTTCATAACATGGTGTTTAATTATTGTACTGATTCAATGTTTCTCCATAGAATTATATGGGGAATGGAATCAAAGGCCATTTTCACAAAAAGCATTTTATTAACAATATTTTTTCTTTTTTTTTCAGAGGAATTTTTGGGCAGGTAATTGTGCACTTTGATTCCATGTAAGAGGTCAATTTAGGTTCCCAAGGTTTACTTGAAAGTCAATGGTTATTTTCAAGGGGATTTGAGACAAAACATTGATGCACCTAAAACCACCTTAATGTCCCTGTCCCACTAAGAATTATAGTGATGTTGTCCGATTAAATTCATCAGGTCTTCTAGTAACAATGCTAGTTTCTTTTCTTATAGTCAGACCTGTGTATTACCTTTACAGTTTTGGCTGCTTGAACTGCTGCCTTCCTCAGAAGTGTCATGTGATCTTACGGTGAAGTGTCTGGTCAGCTGATTTGCACAGTTTTTGGCGCTGTTTTCCTGCTTGTAGTGGCAGGACGACAGCGTCATCTGCAGTCCGACTTCTTCAGAACTGTGTTCCAGGTGTGGGACAGTTGGTACGCCCCCCTCGTCCCGGTTTACAGTCGGGGGACGCGCTTCCGGATCTCGATGGCTTCTCTGATCCAACGGTGGTACTTGTTGCTCTCTGTGCCAATGACCTGGGCATTGTCCCAGTCCATGAGATGGTTGAGGGAAAACCACAAAACTGTGTAAATCAGCTGACGAGACACGTCACCGTAACAT
>OMNZ01050919.1:0-28259 GCA_900303255.1 Lesueurigobius sanzi
TCAGAAACAGCCCCGGGCTCCTGCTGCAGCCCAGTTACAGCCTAAAGGCCTCTATCAGCACAACTAAGAGAGTGTTTTATCAAATAACTACTATACTCTCCCGATTACCCAGCATGCCACCCTAACTTTAAGCATGCTTCACGACTTTCAGGGTCACAATAATGCTAACTTGATGACTAGTTCTTGGCTGGAAGAAAAAAAACCTTTACAGTTAGATGCGCCGTGTCTTTTCACAAATGTCTATGTTTCCTTCACACGTTTGAGTAATCCTTACATGCCCATTTCCAAACACTAATAGCTATTGTTTTTGACCTTATTTTTCTATTTATGTGCCACTGTGAGAGATGCATGCCTCTCCGAATCATGACCATTTGGAAAGGTACATTGACTACAGGTTAACTCAAACTAAGGTGCACACACTGTAAAAAGTAACATGTTCTTGTAATGAGATGATTTGACCTCGATTTGAGAAGGTAAGTAAAATTATCTGCCATAGAAGAAGTCTTTTTTGCGTTCAGAATGAGAAAAAGCTTCTTATAGAACCTAAAACAACACGATCTGCGTAACATTTTTCAAGGGTCAATACTTTTTTTTTTGTATATTCACAAAGCAAGGCTGTGGAACAACTTGTGCAGCAGTGGGTTGTTTACTGTTCTGCACCTTAGCCCTGTTCTCCTCGACGCCCTCCTCATCCACGAAGGTGAAGGACTCCCAGCTGACTTTGGAGCCCTGGCCCGGTGAACTCTGGCCCCTCTCAAACGCTTTCCGTTCTGGGGAGAGGCACCAGTCGAGGATGGCTTGCAGTTCCGTTCTCTCAATGGAGCCCAGTAATATCATGGATTCTGAAAGGAAGGTTAAACATGTTGCTTTATTAATCATTGTAATTCAATAGGTTGCATTCATGTTCTAGAATTTAATGTTGGAGGGCAGGTGCAATACAACTCTATATGGGAGAGAAAATCCACACATTTCTGAATCGGATCATTGTCAAGTAGAGTTGGGTCTACTTACCTACCATGATAATCTTTTGTCTTTTGTCACGAACATTTTTATCTACTTTTGCACACCTTTATAAGAACATAATTTGACCTTTGTTAGAGAAGACACTGAACTTTGTGACTGTTTTTGTTCCATGTGTAAAAGCCCATTGCAGGGATATTAGTCATAAGTAAAAAATAAAAAATAAAAAAAAATCTACATTTTGACAGTTACCATAGTTGCCATCATAGAATTTTCACCTGCTCACCAGCTCAACTTGAAAGATTATGAGATTTGTAATCAGTAAGTTGTGTCCATTATAAGGAGCCTGTAGTTTAAAAGTGTGGGGGAGGAATCTGTATCTGCTGATTCAAACACATAAGGGGGAAATAGCAAGAAAATTGTACTATGTACATACGATCAAAAACAGAAAATTGGAGCATAAAACAAAAGTCATGCATGTTGGCACACCTTTAAGCTTTGATTACAGCACCATTCACGATGGCAACAATTCTCAGAGGAGTTAAGATCTGGACTCTGTGGCGGCTAATCCATGTGAAAATGATGTGTCATGCTCCTGAACCACTCTTTCACAATGTGAGCACAATCCATCCTGGCATTGTCATCTTCAATGTTGGGCAAGTTATTTTGTAATATATTAGAATATATTGTATATCTTGTAATATATTCTATGTTACTAGTTACAGATTTAAAAATGTAATATTAACTGTTACACTACTTTCAGTTACTTTTGGCAAAATATAAACTGAATAGCTATCCAAGTATCCAATTTGACTTAACCCTCAACACTAGTCATCTTGGAATATGCATGTAACCAGCTGATCTCATTCTTTCTCATCAAATTCCCGATTGCAGAAGATGGTCCTAAGCGTATTACTTTTAGTTTTGTCGGCTTTACCTTTAGAGTCGACCAGTGGGATTGTTTTGAGCGTCGTGGTATCTATAAGATGGCTTAGCTCTCTGTAGGTGGACTGAGACGACAGAAACTTGACCTTCCGCACCATGATATCCTCCACAAAGATGTTATATTTGCTGTGGATGCAGACAGAGAGGAGAGGACATCAAACAACACAAGCAAGTGCTGCACTGCAAATTACATGAAATAATGAAAGATATCCTTTAAGAGTAGTTGTAACTAGTTAACTTTCAGACTTTTAACTACTATAAAGGGAGAAGGAAAACATGAATTGAGTAAGTTACTTTAATTCTAACAAATGTAGATATTCCGTTTTTACAGTGTGGGGCTTTATATTCCTTTTTCTTTTTTTTTTTACCTGATGTGCCCGAGGGCCAGCTCAGGCAGGTAGGGCAGTTTCTTCACCTGGATGATGGAGTCGTAGAGGGATGGCTGGAGGCCTTGAGCGACCATGTTGGCCAGAATTACAGCCACCATCATGGGTAAGATATGAGAGATTTGACCAGTCAACTCAAAGCAGATGACTGCAGTGGAGACGGTGTGTGTGACAGCCCCGGTCATCGCTGCTGCTCCTGGTGGAAAGATACAGAAAAATCACTTCCAGTACATGTACAAAAATGAATCTCAGACAGGGAAGGAAAACAAAACTTTAAAATGCAGTGTGTGAGAGCCCTTCTGAATAATTTTGAATAAAATTTAAAAGAAAAGACATTATAAGCTTGTTTTCAATCATGATTTTTGTTTCTGTCTCAAAGCCCTGTGTAACTTACACCGATTAACTTTTACTCACACGTTTTAACACAAATGGAGCTTGTATTTATTAACTGAGGTTCAGGAGCAGGACCAGGTCTCAACCTCCTTTCCTCAAGCCACTCCCTCAGACCAGCCACACCTCTAATCACCCCCCTTTATAACCAGCCAAGCCCTTCATTCTGTTCGCTCGATCTGTCGACCCCACCCTCCCTTCCCATTTCTCATGCTTTGTCTTTCGGGGGGGGGGTCCTGAATCTGTCGGGCACACAGCTCTTTCGGAGTCCCCATAGTACCACCCAAAGTCTCATCTGCCCACCATCACGTCTACAGAATTCTGTCAATTCAATAAATTCCTCAAACGTATTAGGTTGTGGCGTGGTCCTTGCTCGTGAATTCATGCTCCATGATTCTGCTCACAAATCATTTTTAGATTTGCATCCATTTATCCTGTAATCTGTGTTTCCTTACATACATAATAGGTATATAATGAGAGATTCATTAATGAAGGATAAAAATAGCACACAACAGATTTTTTTTTACAATCTGTCTGCCAAAATGACTAAGAAAAATAATCCCTAGCGAAACCACTGCTTTGCACTTCACCCTGCTCCCACAATTTCTTTCTTTTTCTGTGATGTGACTTTATTTTGTGCGTAAGCTTTTCAAACCAACAAGAACAACATGCACTCAAGACTAAATCAGCCCTAGATGGCCGTTATTATTATATATTTTATGTCATACGGCTTAATAAGCAAGAGTCCTTTAAGTCAATACAGCTTGACATTTTCTCCATATACTGTAGATGGCGGACGCTTCAGGATTAACCAAATCCCTTTTCCGGGGGCAAAGTTGGAAACTGGCTTCCCACAGGATTGCAATATATGCATGTATATCCTTTAAATGTCCAGCTGTATCGATTTAACACACTCTGGTTATGTTACTGGGCAAATTTCCCACGAGGAAGAAGAACAGTAACGAAACACTCAGGACAGGGACTAAAGTCAATTAAAACTAGGAATTTCTAAACTGGAGCCAAAAGACAGGTGGCTCCTACTTAAATGTGTGTTTTGGCATTTAAATTTGCTGACAAAATTCTAAAATATAGTGTGATGTATTTTCAGCCCTTTTTTTTTTTTTCTATTACAGTTACAACCAAAAAAAATACCATACATTAATACATCTCTGAACACACTGTAGCAGAGGGACTCTTTGGTTTGACTCCTTCTCATAGTGTTTGTGTTTGCGATTATATGAGCTGCCATTTGTAGCCAACAAATGTAGGTATTTTGTGTAAAAGTTTGAGTCAAAGCTCAAACGATCAGTGAGTTACAGCCTCAAGCCAAAAATGTTACAATCATCCCCGGTCTCCCCTACGTTGACCACCGCTACAAACACAGAGGACAGCGCAGTATACCTTCTCTATAAACAATCTCTGAAACAGGACTGAATCAAGTCTCAACAGGAGACACTGCAGGCAAAACCTTTTTTTTCAATTTTCAGGTTTTGGGCCAGTTTACTTTCTTAAGATAAACGTTCACCTGGAAAATAGTTGTTAATAGCATTTTTCTACATTGTTGCACCCTCCTCAAACCTCCACCTTATCGTGATGAGGGCTTTGAGCACCCAAATGACCCTAGGAGCTCTGTTTTCTGGGGCATTATTCTCCTGGTAGGGTCTCTCATGGCAAACAGGTCCTATAGGTGACGGGTCAGACCAAGAGCGGTTCAGAAGTCCCTTACGATGAGAGACCATCAAGACCATTTATGGCGCCCAGAGGTGAAGGAGCATTGTGGGGCCGTCCTCCCGTGGACCCACATGCAGGAGGAGCCATAAGGGACTGGTGCAATGTGATACCGCGACCCAGCAACGGATAAGCGGAAGAAGATGGATGGATGGATGTTGTGATAACGTCTCCACTTTGATAGCTCCTACAGACTCCAAACTTTCCAGTCTTGTGCTTAATAATATTTTGAAGGATTATTCAGAGGTATTTTTCAATATTTAATTCCAAGCCTGATTTATTGAGTTCTGAACCGTTTACAGATTTATGCACTATTTTATTTAATTATTCATTTGACAGGAACATTGCACAACAAATACCAGAGATAGCTGCCAGTTAATTTTCATCTGTAATCCCTGGGCTAAACAAGATATAGAAAATCCCCTCAAAACAAATCTTTGCCACATATAAACCAGGTCTAAACTATCCAACAGTCCTCAGCGCCACCAGAAGAAGCCCTTATATCACATTTTGAGACTCATTGCTATGCCATCAATATTACAAAGCACAAACACAGTGGACAACATTGGGCCACTGAATGAGACGTGGTACAAATGCATGGACTGACCGATGACTGCGTAGCCTCCTGGCAGTATCCGATACACAATCCCATCAAATAGGATTCCATTTGGAAACAGAGTCGCCATGATCTCCCCAACGAGGCGACCAAAAGATGCTCCTTGAGGAGGTAGATAAGACATGCTGGTAAAAAAACAAGTCAAACAGAAGCTCAGCTGGAGATATGGCTCTCACGTCACAAAATCCTCTTACCTAAAATGAACACGGGCATAAAAGCGCCGGAAGGGATGGGCATCGTGGTGGAAACTGCTGACATCCAGAACTGCAGCACAAAAACAGGATCAAGGAGGGACTGGAGAATATGTCCAATGCTGTAACATCTGTAGCAATGGAGAACTGTTCAGTACCTTCATGATAAAGAAGAGGAGGAGGATGACAAACACGCTGACTTGGGGGTGCAGCCATGCCGTTGCGAGACCCAGGCCGGGGGGGAGAGGGGAGCCAGAGATTTTGGTCCAGGTAAAGTTGTCAAACAGAGAGTTGATGCATTCCCGTGGCATGAGCTGTAAATGTTCAGACAAATGGACTTTTTCATTGTTGATTTGTTTTTGATGAATAAATAAATAAACTTCAATAAATTTCAATTGCCATTTTCTCAAAATGTATTTATCTCACATTGTGGTGACATCTCGACTTCAAACTTTCCAGCCTTGTACTTAACAATATTTTGAAGCTTTATTCTGAGGGATTTTTCGATATTTAATTCATAGCCTGATTTATCTTAGGGTCTTGAACCCGAAAAAATAAGGTGAAATTTTCACTAATAACTACAGTAATTAATATCCAAAATCCCCTCTGAACAAATATTTAAATTAAGATATTAACAAAATAAAGCCATACATTTAAACTGGGCTCTGTCAATTATTTAGATTTCATCACCAAAAATGTTTTAATTTTGATATGAAATTTTATATGAAATAATAAAATGCAATAGATTTTTTCCTCATATACTGTACATCAAGTTTCAAATTGATATAACTCAATTTGAAACTTTTGATGGTCAGAGGAGCTGAATGCACGGATTGAGGGCCACACTTTTGTCACTTTATGACAGGGCAGCTGTGGCTACTGTAAGTAGCTCACCACCACCAAGTGTAGGGAGTGAAAGAAACTGGAATGCGATTTAAGAGTGTCTGGCCAAACTAAAACGATGATGTAGGCAAAAATTCTTCAGTCTTCATCTGTACTCTGAAGTGCTACACTTCAACTACAGAGTACAGATGAAGACTGAAGAATTTTTACCTACGATGGACAACTCCTGTACGACTGAGAACCTACACAAACGTAAAACGATGATGGTTCTGTGACATAAAAGCCGAAATATGAATCCATTATTCAGACAAAACACAGCTGGGCTTACTTGATTACCAGCTATAGCACCCACAGCTACAACTAGCTTTAATCAAGTAAGTCCAGTTGTGTTTGGTTAAATCCAAAGAAATAGGCCAAGTCATTTTAACAAATGCAAAAATAGGAGAAATAGTCTCGACTGCCCATGGGTTGTTGTAGTTTTTGTTACCTCTCCAGCCATAAATTGTCCAAATCCTGGTGGAAAGGTGAAGGTGGAGATGATCAGAGTTACTGCACCTGGATAGATGAGTCGACTGCACACACAGACACAAACATGAAAAACATCAGTACAGCTGCACGCCTGAGTGTAAGCACTGCCGACAACTACGCCGCGGCTCCCCTCTTGCGTCCGTTCATCTCTCTAATGGTGACGGCTAATGTTGCCTGACTGCTTCTTCTCCGAGTGAATCTCTATAGAGGAAATAACTGGCTGAGAGGTTGTTAAGGATTTTCCTGCTGTCCCGGGCCAGTGTGGTGAGACTGATGAGATGGGAAAGTGGAGCTGAGGTACATTAGGACACATTAAACACAGACGGTTTGAGTTTCCAAGAATAGCTACAAGTGCAACCAGAACTGCATCGCTCGTCGTTCGAGAAGCGCATACATAAGCATAATGAGTCTAATTGTTGCGTTTGTGAGTGTAGGAGCTCTTACTGTTTTGTTAGAAAGCGAGTGAGAGCGGTGGGCCTTCTCATGAAAAGCACCACCTGTCTGTTCAAGTAGACGAAGAACGCGCCCAGGAAGCCACACGAAATCCTGTAAAAGACATAGTGACATTTATGAATGAAGGTTTTTATTTCAGCTTCATGCAACCAACAGACAAACAAGGAAGGAAACCAAAAAGGTGTAGGCTGAAGCCGCGACTTATTATGCCAACCCTAGTTACAGCACAACAGCTACAACAATGAGACATCCCTCAATAATGAGACAAATAAAGATAGAAGCTAAAAAGGTGTGACATAAAGCGGTCTGTGGATGTGGTACAGTGTTTTAATGGTGCACTATGTCACTTTTTAATGTGAAAAACAAAAAAAATGTACCTTTTGACCCTGTGGCTGTATGTGTTCAGCATGGTACCTTTAATTTGCAGCAGGTGCAACAGAGGTGACATGGTAGAGCGAGTCGTCTCCTGACCAAAGTGTCGGAGGTTTGAATCTAAGTTATACACCATCCGCCTACTCCATGCTTACTGTGTTTATCCCACACTTTCTGCTACTACCGAACAATAACATTATCCATGCTATTATCTTTACTGTTACCCCTGCTCCTTCAACATGGTCACCATCAAAAACAATGAAAAAAATCCCCAAGGTCACTCAAAATAAAATCATAAATCTCCCCATCAAAGACCCCGCTCTGACATTAATAATAAAGCAGTCACACACCTTGCATGAACATTAGCCATGGACTCGCACTCACTTTGTTTTACTGCCATCAGGCCGTAGGTACAGAACTCTGAGGTGGAGCTTCAGCTAAAGTTTTGTTCCTTCTGCTATAGCTGCACTAAATAGTTTTTAATTGTATTTAATCATGCTGTTGTCTGTTGCTGTATGTACTGAATGTGTATTGCCGTGGAAACAAATTTCTCCATCTATCTATCCGGGCTCCCGCAGTTGCACACGGTTGTTGTGTTCTTGGGCTCACCCACATTGCCAGGCGCTTTGAGTGGCTGCTCTATGTAGAAAAGCGCTATATTAAAAAATGTAATCACAGTCGCTTCAGGATCAGGAGTTTTAGGGTTTCTGGCACGAAACCCTTAACATTATATCCTGGAGTAGGGCTGCACGATATTGAAAAAAACTTTGATATGGGCATGCAATTTCGCGATAATGATATTATTGTGATACTTCAATAAACCGTTCCATTCAATTCAGATAAATATCTTTTTCAGCAAACTGCGTCAAAAGAAGACTCCAAAAACACTAAATCCGGGCAAAAAAATTACTAAATTAGGAAAGTTATAACTAAAACTGAACTTCTGTTCCATGCAAGTTCAAAGCATGTTTGGTTTTAGAGAGTGTTGGTAAAAAATGTAAAAAACAGGTGGAAGACTTTTTTGTGGCTTCTTGCGATACGAATATTGCATCACCTAAAATTGCGATATGACATTTTTCGCGATTATTGTGCAGCCCTATCCTGGAGCATCATAGAGGCCGCTGTGATGGACAGGTGCCATGCTGCACCCATACAGCCACTGGGCCACAAAGGTCAAATACACACTAATATCAAGTTGTCGTTTTTACACTTAAAGAGTTACATTATTATATTTGCTAAAGATTGATCAACATTGAGCAACAACGGCAACACATAGTGCCTGCAGAAATGCACTTACGTACCCTATGATAGCAAATGCAGGAAGCTCTTGAAGATCGAAAGGAAAATCCATCCTGAAGTTTGTTTTGAAGAGAGCAGTGATTGTAACTGAGGAAGAAGGTTTATTGCACAAATTATGGCATCCACGAAAACAAAAAATACTGTATGTTTCTTAAAAAATAGAAATGATTGCAGAAGTTGCAAAAAGTTACTACTGTATGCTGTTCATTATCAGGACAACAATTTCAACATTAACTTGGGGACTAAGTTAAGCGTGTGTCATACCAGCATCCTTGTTCCAAACCGAGAGCACTCTGAATATGAAGGCGCTGAACGTGGCAGCAAAATAACCCCGCCAGTAATTCCTCACCGCAAAGTAGGTAGACGTGACCTCAATACTGAACAGGACCCCTGGAGGTGGAGAGAGGGATGGAGCAGACCAGGGGGAGGGGAGGCAAAATGAGGAGAATTTGTGAAAAGGGGAGAAGGAGGAGGAAGAGAGAGATGAGTTAAGACACAGAATGTTTGACAGCACTCAAAGCTGAGAAGGTAATTACGCACAACAGGTGAACCACAGGGAGTCAGTGAACGCACCACTGACACAGGTGCATAGGGAAACACCAACACCACATGGGGCATGCAAAGTAAGCCCTCAGGCACCATCTCAGCTGAAGCATAATACAGTAGTACAATAACTATAGGCCTATTATATAATATTATATTAACTCTACAAACCTCTAGACTTCATTCAACAATCTTCCTATCTTGACCATTCAGAACTTTATTCAGTTTTGCTAGAATATGGTTAACTTGTTTTACTGCCTTTAAGATTAGCCTTCATTGTTTAAATATTTAGTTGTATCCAAACTCATTCCTAACATCCCAATTTGTTCATAAGAAAGTTTCACTACTTTCAAGGTCACCTTCAGGGTTAGTGTCAAAATAATTCCACACACACTTGCCTGCTATTCAGGGTGATATGGTTTATAATTGGGTTATCTATACAATTTATTGAAGGAGAACAAAACCTATTTCATTCAGGTGCAAAGCCTTAAGCTTAGAGCTTAAGCTTAGAGCTTAAGGCTGTGAGAAAATTGTAATAATTTGTATAATATATGATATTTCATTTTTTAATTTTATTTAATTTATTATTTCGCTTTTCATGATAATGCAATAACAGAAAAAGCTACAATAATAGTAATAGTACATTCAAGATTTTCTAAACATGCATAAAGAGCCATTGAGCACATTTTTTTCATGAGTTAACAGAGCTTGTTCTGCAGAAGAGTATGAAGGGTCAAAGTAACAAAAATAATTGACTAAAAATTGACTTGGTAATTTTTTTTAAACCTTGACCCTTCATAGAAACGTGAGCTTCTACAGCAGACTGACTACAGTGGTGTAGCATTAGCAGCAGGTGCATGCGGGTACAGTACCTCCGAGTGGAGTGCCGAAGCAGCAGCCCACTCCCACAGCGCAGCCCACAGTCAGAATATCAGTGTACCCGTACGGGTTCTACTGACACAGGGAACAGGAGACAGCCAGGCCCCAGGTAGAGCCACAGACCGAGGGGCCGAGGAGGGGACACCCAGGAGTGATGGGAGTGATGAAGAGGTACAGGTGAAGTGTGAGGAGAGAGAAAGAAACCATGGGAAAGTGAATAAATATTGTTCATTAAACGTGAATTTAGATTAAAACCATCACCGCTGCTTCAACAATGTCAAGAGCATGGATACATAGAAGTAAATGTAGGCTAGGCTAATAAACAGCTAAGCTAAAAATGCTAAGCTACTGTTTTAGCGGCCATATGGTTTGAGCTACTGCAACTCACCATCTCTGGGTAAAACATCATGGATCATGTATTGTAAAACATACATAAATTGAATAATCTGATGCATTGAATGCTTTCTATACTGGTATTAACAGAATGTAATTTGGTAATCTATCTTAAAATAGTTTAAAAGTTTGGTTCGAGTTGGATTCTTCCTCCTCAAAGATCAAGGTGGAGACAACTGGGTCGGTTCAGTCAGCTGTTGGTTTTATCAAGAAGTCAAGAGATTTCTATTTTTCTTAAAAAATAATAATAATAATAAATCAAGTATCTTTCTATTTCTGCTCTGTAATGAACGCATTAAGGTTTGTTTATAATAGACATGGCATAATGGCATACAGAAACATACATTAATACATATTATATTATATTATATTATATTATAAAAAACACTATTATGTAAATCATTTTACTTTTGCAGCTATTCTCTGTAATGTTTCTAATGTTGTGCTAATATTTTTTATTCACTGTTATTTCCATCCCTGAAGAACACATCTGTACGGTCACGGTGACTGTGCAGTCACAAGGTGCAGCCTGAGTCAGTCTGGGCCAAGAGAGAGAGGGGAGAGACTTGCCTCCCACAGGGGCAGCGAAACAGGTGGCCACTCCCACCGCACACGCACACACCAACAGGTCCTGGTTATGGATGCCATTCTGGGGTTAAAGCCGCAGGGTGGAGACACAGCCAGGAGCAGGGATGAGCCAGAGAGCAAAGGGTTAAAGGGGGGCGGGACAGACAAAGAGGGACAGGGATATGGGAGTTCACTGTTAATAGACATGCCAGACATTACCATCACACTATTAATACAGTGAGACACAAACACAGACAACGTGCGAGGGGCGATCCAAAACAAAACCATACAGGGGTTTGGATGGCGTCAGCGGCAGCAGGGTGGGCTATGGGTCAGACTTGCACGAAAACATTGGCTTCCCATATATTTTAGTCTTTATCACGAGTTGTTATCAATGAAACTGAATTTTAAAGTTCTACACAGATATCGTGATTTAGTGGGCCAGGCTACACAAATGCACACAATAGCTGTATTATTTTAATACTCAGGCGGTATGACTTACTGTTGAGGTAAATGACTTTCTTTTATTTGGTCAGGGTCTCATCTTACCTCATATACTCCGGAGAAAATGGACATGAATCGACTGAGCACTGCGGCACAGATACTAGCGATGTGGACAAACGGCCCCTGCAAAAGACACATGTTTTCGTAAGGTATGGCTGATAATTTGGGCGAAAGAAATGTCTAATTGCAATTTCCCCGACAAGTAGTACGATTGCGCTTACTTTACAAAGGTATGTTACTATCTATTGCCAAGAGTCTAAACTAGGACATGACGCATCAGGACAGATAAATCACATATAATTGCTGGATGTGACAGTTGCCCCGCTAATGTAATGGAGAAAACGAATGTACTCTGGTGTTGAGGACTTGAATAATTCTCCGGAGTCCCGTGAGAGCGGTAAGAGAGGAAAAGCGTGACAGAATGTGATTTATTATCCCCCACGTTGGAGCGTAAAAGAATAGTGAGATGGTGAAGGAAAGCATGTAGAGAGCAATGCTGTTTCTAATGATAAACAGAACTAAAGTGGTGGTTTTTACCTCCTTCCCGACTGGCATGCCGCTGCCCAGACCAGCGGTGAGGCCGATGACTTTGGCTACGAAGGCTTTCAGGGTTAAGTATTCTTTCAGCACGACTCCTCTCAAGATAGTTTTCAGCTCAGGAATACCAGAGCCTGTAGATGTGGAGAGATTACCAAAAAGAATCATTCTCTAAGGGCTGAATAAATTACTTTTTATTATGCTTACAGACAAAAACCCTCAAAAAATACAGATTCTAAGGTGTGCAAAAGTATTATGTAACAGGGCTGGGACAAATTCAATACATTTTGTCAGGATCCATAAGGAATGAAGCGTAACAATAGCATATTTATTATTTGTATTATAAAGAACTGGTACTGTTTACTCTACATTTGATTAATTGAAAAGTGCTATGGTACATTCAAAGTTTTGCTCTTTTGTTTAGACAGCACCAATAGCTGGCATTACCAGTATTAACTTTAAAGCTGCACTAAAAACTTTTTATGTGGAAAGAAAAAAAAACAAACATTTTTTAATATGAGTGCGGATTTGACCGTGACCCAGTGGCTGGTTGCTGGGTGCAGCATGGCACCTTTGCTTTCCATCATGGCAACCTCTATGATGCTCCAGGATCAGTTGTTTTTAGAGTTTCGTACCAGAAACAACAAAGGTCAAATACGCGATAATATTGGTTTCTTTTTTACATTTAAGTTTTCCATCTTTAAGTGAAAAACATTTGGATTATTTCAGTGTTTTAATAGTGTTATATAGTTTGGCCTTAGGTGCCTAAATGTGCTGCTAATATTTATGTCCACTATTGACTGTAAAGAAGTCTGATAAAGTGTCGTAAGGTTCTTCTATTCAGATGCTAGGATAGGGGTGTCCAAACTCATTACAATACAGCGTGGAGGGCCTCAGACGGTGGTCAATGCACATTCAACTGGGGCATTTAGCAGAGGTTTTAACTAGCCTGGCCAGCCAGACGTGCCTGCTTTCTGTTCAAAGGGTGGACCATCTAGAGGTGCACTTGTGGACAGTCATTACCCCAATTATGTTGATAACAGTCCGATCACAGACGCAGATTTGTAACGCGGGACTTAAATAAGGAAGTCTGAACACTCGATCAGAACGGACTTTCTAACTTTCTAACTTTCTAACCTCTTATTAAAATAGTTTAGGAGTTCGCCTGTTGATTTCTTGTTAAATGTAATATTTTTGCACACGTTAAGCCGCCATATTTGCCAAACCATGCGTTTCTCTGATTGTTAACACGACTGTCAATCACGCCCTTCAGAACTTGCGGAGATCGCGCTGACCCCCAGACTACACGTCTTGTAAAGCATGTTGTAATAATGTAAAATTGTAGAACTACAGTCGAAAGTACAGTCCCCAGGCTGCACTTTGAGCACCCTTGCACTAGGATGTTTATTATTTTTCTGGCTGACAGGGATCGGATTCTGATGTAAGCGCATCTGAGGTCTCGAATCGGGGTTTTGAAACGGGGTGATTCTTCTAATCTCTCCAAATCGCACCTTTTTGTCCAAATCTTCCACATACTGTACAAGCTTGGTGATGTTCATTGTGTCTACTTATCTAATAAGTACCAAGTCTCATTAATATGCATGATATTGAGAGAGAAAAGAGAAGGAGGAAAGAAATATGGATGATATCATCAAAGTAATGCGATTCGTGGTTTCTGATACAATACGCCTATCACAACAAAGACTTATAGTGATTCATTATTATATTATGTATTATACATTTGGTGGCTATCATTCTGTCACTGTTGCCCCTCGTACTCGTACTACCACAATCACAACAACTCATTCATACACATTTATCCGATGTAAACGGAAATGCTGAGAGAGCTGTCAGACATTAAAGAGCTTACCGATGGCCTGTGGTGACACCAGGTGACAGAAGAGCGATGCAAACATGACCAGGATCATTGGATAGGTCACCCACGCCAGGTACTGCAGTGGCACGTTGCCCTTCAGCTCCCCATGTATCCACTTGTAGACTGTAGGAACATGAAAAAATACACTGTAGCATATTTTAAATTAGTTTTAGTCTAGTATGAAAATGTAGTCAAGATTTAATCAAATAATTCTTTTTAGTTTTAGTCTAATTTTAGTCAACAAAAATTCCACATGAATGTAGCCAGCTAAATGTATGTATTTAGTTGCTTTACATTAATGATCTTGTATTCAAACATATTTATTATTTTGGCACTGCTCCAACACGAACAACGCACAGACCTGTCCCTTTGGCAGTGTATTTAAATTATATGAGGCTCTTTCACTGTTTGTCACTGAAGTTCACATGTTTTTAGTCCCTACTTTTCATTTTTATTACATTTTTTGATGAAAATATCTGGACATTTTAGTCATAGTTTTAGTTAGGGCTGGCTATTGCCAACAACTTCACAAGAAGATACTGTACATATCCCAACACAAGGTCCACAGTGCGATACATATTCCAAGAACCATATGAAAAATGATCTTATGGGTGCACCAAATAGAAGTTTTTATTATGCTGAATACTCAGCTACTACTCAGCAAGTTGAACCTGCTATGTGTGCGTTGTGATGGGTTCTGAATTAACCAAGGGATGAAACACACATATTATATGAATTTTCTTTTTTTATTTGCTTATCACGATACAAGTGCCTCGATACGATACACAGCCCTTGTTTCAGTCTTATTATCTACCTTTGATTTAATTTTATAATAATCTTAATTTTATTCAGCAAAAATATTACTTTGACAAAACATTTTAGTTGACAAAATGAACACTGTTTATATGTACAAAGAGTTTCATTACATGCTGAAGACAAAGACGAATAAGTAATTAATGTTATTGTTCCTTTTACTATTGTTATTTCTTGTACCTTGGAGACTCTTGGCACTAGCATAGTCCATAGTCCAGCTGACCAAAGCCATGGTGAGGCCGAGGAGAACTAAGAAAATCCAGTCCTCGCCCATCTTGGTCACTATGTACCGCCGCACTCGGGCCAAACAATCTGAGACAGAAAATGAATGCTTCAACTGCAAGTCATTTATCACCTAGTTTTAATAAGTGACTCTTAGCCGCTGTCAGAAAGTGTAAAAGGGTAATATTTCATGTGATTACTGTATGTACTAGTTGAGCAATACTACTGCAGAATAGTAATCATGGGTGATGTAACGATTAGTTTATGGCATGTAACAGTGTGCCAATCTGTGATGTTGAGAACTTTTATGTTTACCTGGTTCCTGTACTTGCACTCACCTTGACATTTGGAATATTGTCGGGGTTTCATGGTGGAGGAGGCGTGGCTCTGATGGGACTCCAGTGTGGGGTGGTGGTGGTGGTGGTGGTGATGCCTGCGGCCCAGCCCTTTGCGGCCGCTGGAGGTGCTGCCCTCTCCTGCTCTTTTCCTCCATTGTCTCTCTGTAAGCAAACGGGCTGCCTCTCGGCGGGCGAGGTTTCCGAGCTGTTCCCTGTACTCTCCGTACAGCTGCAACGATGGGGAAACATGGAATTTAAGGCTCAGATTAGGACTGACACACCAATTCGATTAAATACTTGTTAACTATTTTAGTGATCGATTAATTGTTTCTGGGATATACAGTTGTCCTTATAAGTTTACATAGCCTGGCAGGATTTTTGATTTTTCCAAGTTTGTGAAATCACAAATCTCATGGGAATACATCTTGCAGCGCAAAGTTCATATTTCATAGGATATGAATGATAACATAAAAGCATTTTTTTCACTCATTCACTCATAGTGGTTGTGTGTAGCCATTTATTGACAAAGAACTGTGTTTACTCTTTTGAAATAATAATGAAACACAAACTACTCAAATGAACCTGATCAAAAGTTTACATGATCAGCAACTACTGCCAGAAAAAATGTTCAGGACCAAGAAAAACCCACAAGGAACTTGCTGAAATACAGGCCACTTTAGTTTGTTTCACCATGCAAAATACTGTATGTAAACTTTAGACCAGGGACATGTGGGTAGTTTCTGTATTTTGACAATAAATGGCTTCACACAACTACTAACCATGAGTGAAAATAGTTGTGTTATCATTCATATTCTGACAAATGGCCAAAGAACAATCAAACATTCTGCCAGAGTATGTAAACATGAGCACAACTACACATGGAGCAAGAGGAAGAATTATTTGTTTGTTTGGTTTATTTGGTTGGGACAGTGCGTGCACATGAAGAATGCATGTGAACACGCCACTCCGGATTGTAGCCTTGGGCTAATTTCCATCCGTTGTCCCACATTCGCACTCACAAACTCACTCTCATTCATCCTGGCCTATTGTACATGTTTTTAGTGGTAGGGGAAACCGGAGCACCCGGAGGAAACCTACGCAGACACGGGGAGAACATGCAAACTCCACACAGAAAGGCCGCACAGGCTTGCTGTGAGGCAAGAGCGCTATCCACTCTGCCACCGTGCCGCATAACATAGAAATGAACTGTTTTTGGTGAAAAAGGGTGGCGTGTGCAAGATTTTTGTTGTAAATATTTCATCTGTGTCGCCAGATGTGAGATAAATCTCAAGACTAGTATCCAATCAGAAAGTGAGACCCACGTTGTTGCCAGATCCTAAGGCTAAAACCAGTTGAATGAATGAGAGAATTCTCTCCTTGTTTCACAATCCAGCACCTGTCCCCAAACAAGTCATCATTGGTGCTGGTTCAGCCTCCAATAATACTCATTATTTCCAAACCCTCAAGAGCGTCCTATAGACATTGCTTTTAAGTAAACTCCATCAAGATGTTCGAAAACAGCATCACTTAAGCTTCATGTGGTAAAATATTTATAAAAATACAAATTCCACACACCTTTCGCAGTTAACCGATTAATCGATTAATTGTAAAAAATAATCCAGATTAATGGATTACCTCAACAATTGTCAGTTGCAGCCCTCGCTCAGAAATAGGTGATGTAATTATAGTGATCACATATTCACATTTATAATGATGACCTTCTTCTGAGGCTGCAATAGGCCATTATTCATTCATTCCCCAAACTCAGAGGTTGTTTGCTACTTCATTAGCCACAGCTGCCCTGAGGCTAACTGAGAAAGCTGTGGCTGCCATTCTTCACCAACGCTCACAATCACACACTACATCACTGTGTGATATGGTGTCACTGATCAGAGCTTGGATCGAGCCTCTGCCTTACCCACTTACAATGAGAGGCCTGAAGAAATGAACTGAAATGGAAGTAAATAAGTCTATAAAAGGTTCTTGTGAAAAAAAAGACACACTTAACACACTTAACTAACACTAGCAACACAACTAGATCCTGTCTTTCTACATGAAGAGTTAACGATAACAAGAAAGCAGTGGCGCAGTGTGTGTAAGGGATACACACCAACCTGAATACCCTGGCAGACAGAAATAGACAAAATGGGCATAGAGATCGGAAAAACCCCTCCCGGAGAAGAAGCAGGGGTGTTGGACTGAAGCCAGCGGAAGAGATCCTGCAAGAGTATGCCTCATCTTCCCCTTCCGACTTTGTGCGAGCTTAACACATAGACACACGTACAGAGAGCGGCAGATAGCAAGACGCCTCATAACCTCGTGTGAAGAAGCGGCATTGAAGTTGTTAAAATAATGGAGGCTGTAAAACATTGCATGTATGCAGTGCAACTGCAACTGAAACCTGCAGGATCACATGTGTACAGCAAAGCAAGAGGCTAAATCATACGGAGACCTGGCTGCCACGCATTTCAGTCTCATGTTCACACAAGAAAGAGGAGCAGGCAAGATATGACTGAGAGGCCCAACCAAGGCTATACCCCTCAGCTACAGAATACTGCCCGTTACAAGTATACAGAAGAGGGAAGAGTAGACAAAAAATGCATTCAAGTAGAAGAAATAAATGATTTGACTTTGATTTGATTTTATATAATTCACAAATTCTATCTCTCTGAAGAAGAGACCATAAAAAATACATGAGAATATAGTTTCAGAAGCTGGTAGATAGTAAGTTGATCAGTTAAAGGCAAGTCATTTTTACTCATTACCCCCAAATAACTGTCCATAAAACACTACATTCCACCCCACAATAGACTGTATACTGTATATGCCATTGTTCTTAAAGCACAATCTGAGCAACCTCTGACACATGGTCCTCTGCAGGAGCCTGACAAACTGACTGATATAGCCATTTATAATTAATGCATGAACACAACAGATGGCAGGTGCCCAATACTTGCTCAGGGGAGATACCCATGCACAGTTTTGATACCTCTAAATCATCTTGTTGGCTATTTTAAACCGTGTTAAATGCCATAAGCCACAAACCTTTATTCGCAACAATGCTAGACCGTTACTGCTGCGTACGAGATGGCCAGTTTGTTTATCCCATATACTTAGACACAACTACAGTGACATGGTGTAACAACGCAAACCTGTTTGGTATATGGAGCTGTAAAAAGAGAAATCCTATCCTAATCAGTTAAGATAAAAAGGTTTTTTTTTTTTCATTCTTCTTCAGAACAATTCACAAGTAATATAAACAATTGTAAAAACAAATAAAAAAATTAATTGCATGATTTTCAAAGCAACTACATTATGCATAAATGTCAACTTATGTCAACATAAAAAAATGTATCATGAAAAAATGAAGTGCCTTTGATTTTTCAAGCCTAAATTAGTTGTACCATTAAATACAAAATAAATTCTATATTTTGAACCATATGCAGAAATAATATATTAATGCATAATTTTTGTAATGCAAAAATACACAGAAATTAAACACACATAAAGCTTCACTACTTAAAAAGAACAGTAATTGTTCAGAATCTCCAATCAACAATTACCAACACGGTCACAGACATGAATCCTTTCCAAATGTAAAGCCCTTTTTAAAATAGTGTGGAGCAAAGGTCCAGGTGCAGTCTTTACCTGCTCTTCATCAGACGCCCTGGACATGTCTGTTCTCTGTGTTCTGTCCCGCACAAAGTCAACCTCCGTGGACACACATTAACAGCCGAGCACCATCCATCAATGATGCATCAAACACACTCTGCCCCACAGCATCTAAACCAGGGCCGTAATCAGTACAACCTGGAAACCTGTACGCAAAACAAATTCTTACTGACATCATGTTTATTTATCTACGTTTAAAGTACTGTTCAAATTATCACATTCAGCTGCTTCCTCTCATCTCTCAAGTGTAGAGAATCATTCGTCAAATAGCAGTCATATGGGGCACAGAGCTCTGCAATAACAAACAAACAATCACCATCAATCACTAATATTAATAGTTCTAGTTAGAGATAGTTAAAGAGTCCTATGGTACAAAACCCTGACGTCACATACAACAATTTATTTATACAATTTTCATTAGATAGCCATAAGATATACTTTATGAATCCTGAAGGAAAGTGAGTTTGTGATACACTTTTATGCTAATAGTAGCCTCCTGTAACACTCCATGTCCTGCACAACAGTGACAGCGTGAGATAGTTGGGCTCCATCTTTCACCGTAGTGTTTACAATGTGTCACAAAACAACCTTGTTCTGTAAATGAATCTAACAATGACCAAAACACACCCTAACTTTCACATGCTTTTGGATTATACCAGAAGTGTTCCCATAGCACCTTTTTATAGCGTTTTATGGCAAATAGAAGCTGATTTATCATTAGAAAGAGTTAATATTATTAGTTACACATAAGGATGTCAAGATTAATCGGTTTTACGATTACCGTGGTTATAAAAGTTCACGGTAGGTTAATCGTAAGAGTTTTCTGACCCACGGTAAATTGCTGATGAAATGACATCCGGTGTTCCACCCAAAACACATGAAGTCAGTGGCTGGTTAAATAATCCAATATGCAGAGAGAAAGTCTTATTCATCTTTCGAGCTGGAGACGTATGACCCTCCCAGTTACAGTCAGGTCTTAGGAGAGGAGCCACTCACAGCAAAGACACATGTTTGTTCAATATCTGGAATAAAATAAATGCAGTGGCCACTTGCTGAACCATTTTAGTACATATTATAATATTTGTTTTGCACATGTGCAACCAAATACTTAGTAAATCAGGCCCTAAAACTATAACACATCCAATGTTCAATAACACCAATTTACTCACGAGTGCACCACCATTTCACACGACAGATGCAGGACTCTCAGAAACAACAATGAACAGTTAAAAAACAGTTTCATCCCCACAGCCATCAACAGCCTGTAAATCAGGCCCTTCTGTTCACTCTTACATTATGCCATTGATACTTGTCATGGGCTCTGTATGCAATGTGCAATAATAAAGAGGCTGCTTCCAATATGACATAATAAAAAGGTGACCTCTAAAAATACATATAATTGAAGATTGTATAAGAACAGTTATTGTGAAAAGGAAAAACAAGTTGAAGTACTAACGTGCATTAGAAAGAGGCACACTAAGAGAGGGAGCTCTCACTCAGTCATGGAGAGCACTGTAGCAGATGCAGAGGTTCAAGGGCAGTGTGACATTGAAAGTTAATTAAAAAAAAATAATGGTGCATTCCAGGGCCTCCTTTGAGAAAGCGTCTGTGCTGCATATTCATCAGTTTATTTACATGTGAGTACTGTAGGCTGTCTATTGGAGTGTGGACAGTATTGCCACAGGAAATTATTTTTCCTCCAATAGACTTGAAAATGCCCATATTTGTCTAGATTTTCAGATTTTTTTAAGCTCTTGTTTTAACCATGTGATAATGTTATGATTTGTTTCATTTGGGCATATTTCATTTGAATAATCTTGCATATTCAGTGTGTATCCTCAACAGCTCAATATGCTTGCTCTCATGTCATGACATGACATGTTTTTGATGAAAAAAAAAAAATCTATATTTTTGCCTGCACTGCAATGCATTTATGTTTATTTGCTGGCAGTTCTCGTTTTGGCCTTTAACACTCCGCTCTGTGCCAAGAGGTTCAATTTTGAATGTCACATTTGGGCTGAATCATTATTTGTTTATGCTCTCATTTGTCATAATTATTGGCACCACAGGCCAAGGCCAGGTTTATATAGCAGATTTACATCAATCTACAGTGCACAAAGTACACAATTAAAAAGTGCTAAATCACCTCATTATGTAGTGTTTGTCCGTCTCTATTGGGTTCACACATGACTCATACAGTCTGTGCAGACACTCAGGGCAAGGCGGGTAATTCATCTTGCCAAGGACACAGGTGGGAGCAGGACTCAAAAGTCCTGGCGCCCACACACTCACTATTTGTCATGTTACACTTGGAAGATCTTTACTTGTTTGGACGACAGTGGCACAAGTAGAGCGGGTTGCCTTGTAACTGGTGGGTTAGTGGTTTGAATCCTGGAGGTGCATATTGACGTTGGGCAAGACACTTCACCCGCCATTCCTACGCCAATGTACGTCTGCATACACCGGTGCAGGAATGAGAGTGAATGGGTGACTGATTCCTCGATGTAAAGCACTATATAAATGTGACCATTTATTTACTTTTTAGACCAATATTGTTCTCGCACCATCACCTTATGATGACAAGCCGTGACCCAAATAAAAAATATTATTTCAAATCCATAAATCACTGTGCAGTTAGAATCTGTTAAATACATTGTACTGTATTTCCCCACAGAAAAACAGCATTTTCAAAGTTCACCAAACGTTGATTAATGTTCAAAGATCACCAAAACAACTCATCAAAAGTTGTTTTAATAGACCAAGGCAGTCATTTCCTACATCTTCAGTTGTAAATAACAAAACAGAACCACTGAAAACGGTTTTGACCCATCAGTTAAGAACCATATAGTAGTTTTAAATGTGCAAAATGCTAAACATAATTGTGAAAAAGCAAAGAAAACAAGAAACAAAACACTCGTCCTGTTTTGTGTGAGCGTGTGGAGGGGACTTACAACAATGTACGCCTGTCCCAAATGCATCACAAAGTTAATAATGATAAAATCTGACCCGTTCATTGACAGATAGATCAGAAGATTACCCTCTCCCCTCTCTCCCTCTCTCTCTCCGTGGCCTCCCCTCTTCACCCCTAACACACTGGCATTCCACGGGCCATGTCGCTGTGTGCAGACACTAATTAACTGCCACAATAACAATTCCACGCCTGGTCCGGACGAACACTGCTCGAGCTGTCAACTTCTAATTAAGGCGCGTTGTAGCTACAGTGGGAACCAGTGCTTCCATGTATTATGTATGAGAGCTCCAAACTGGGTGCTTCTGGTCCACAAAAGTGCAAAATAATAATATTTAGACTTAAAAATTGAAAGTTTAACAGTTTATAGTATTAAGAAAAAACATCAACAACAATCTTATTTCAAGTAAGTTAAGATTTTTTACCTAATATTAAGATCATAAGATATTTTTTTCTTAATTTAAGTGTAAAAATAACTTACCCCAGTGGCAAATTTCTGGAAACTAGTTTCTCAAATCAAGGGCAAATTTACTTTACTATTTTGACTTTTTAAAGTGCATCTATTTAAATGGAAAACAGGTACAAATGTAATTGCTGTGTATATGCCATAGTTGCCAGCAGATTGAAATTCACTCACAGCTACCTTTTTGCAGTATGTGGCTTGTAGTGAAGGCAATTTGAGTGCCATCTGTGGACTGGAAAATGGACCACCTCATACATATACAGTTGTGGACAAAGGTTTACATCCCATGGCAAAATGTCAGGTAAACTTATGCATTTCATAGAATATGAATGATAACACAAAAACCTTTATTTCACTCATGGTTAGTGAATGCATGAAGCCATTTATTCTCATTTATTGTATTTATTGTTTGTCCCTGATCAAAAGTTTACATCGTTGCATCTTGAAACAAACATGATTTTTTTCAGAGAGTCCAATTTTGTCAGCGAGTCCTGTATTTCAGCTGAAGTGACTTTTTCTTTGCTCCTGAACAGTTTTCCTGGCAGTTGTTGAAGGTCATGTAAACGTTAGATCAGGGACATTTGAGTAGTTTCTGTTTCATTATGATTTCAAAAGAGTAAACTCAGTTCTTTGACAATAAATGGCTTCACACAACCATGAGTGGGAAATGGCCAAAAGATTTAAAGGTATGTAAACTTTTAGCCACAACTGTAGAGTCTGAATTTGCGGGACGACTCAAACATCCATGAATGACCCACAGTGCAAGTCTAAGTATGTTTGTCATGAGGACTCAACATTATAACATTATTATGTGTAAAAAAAATACTGTATATATTTTGCCTCCTACTGTTTGACGTAGAAAAAAGTTTAAACTTACCAGAAACTGATCGATATTAAGCACTGTTTCAGATGTATTGATTCGCTCCATCATGTTTCTCGCCTCGGTTGTTTCCAGGCAGGCTTTCTTTTGCCTTGCCTTACTGCTACTGTACTCCAATGCGTGGGTATCTTTCATACATCTGTCCTTCCCTGCCTTTGCCAGACTGACGGACATTCGGGGCCGTACCTGCTCCTTGCCTCCGTACAGTACAGAGGACCCCTGAATGACAGGTGTGGGCCGGGCCGCACACCCCTCCAGACGTTGATACAGACACTTGAGGCTTGACAATAAAGTGTCAGCAGCTCTTAATTCAGCAAGCTAGATCCTCAGATGCAGCGGATTCCAGCAGGATCATAAATGATAGCAGGCCGTATACAGGATACTGCCGGAAAATAATACCTGTTGACTGAGAGGGCGCCATAACCTTGCTCCGGCTGTATGGGGTCATGTATAATGAGTTTGGTTTCTTGCTTTTAATGTGGATGACATACTATGGCTTGTTTAAGTGAGAACCTTGGCTCAGAGTCCCATGTAATGCGTGATGCTGGCTGTTATACCTTTGGACAACCTTTATACCCTTTTAAGGATGTTAAGATGAACCCTTTTTACGATTACCGCGATTATAAAAGCTCACGGTAGGTTAATTGTGAGAATTTTAGCACCCATAGTAAATCGCTGATGTTCCACGCAAAACACATGAAGTCAGCGACAGGTTAAACAATCCCATGTGCATAGAGCAAATCTTATCCAGCTTTACGTAATAATTTCATAATGTACGTTGCCAAAGGAAGTTCCAATAGAACCATGTGCAGCGCTGCATTTGTTATGTTGAAACGCATGGAATTCAGCCATTTCAAAATATAATTTTTAAATGTATTTTAACATAGGCTGAATATTCAATAGCTTTTTAACAACAACAAACAACAATTAAATGAATATAAACCGTTGCATATTACTTATTTCTTTTTTGTGAAACTTGGACAGTACTTTTTGAGAAATTCTCTGTATTTTCTTCCTTAAATCTGATAATCGTGAATAATTGTAAAAGTGCAATGATCTTGACTCAGGAATTTAACATCGTGACATTCCTTTATCCTTTACACATTTTTGATGTAACCCCGCCTTCATTTTTCTCCATACAGTACATGATGCCTGGGCTCAAGCACTGCTATCACAGAGGGCATTAAAGCTATTTTTACTTTATTATTAAAATAATATGCCAGCCAAATGCTATTGGAGGCAATGTGGGTAGTGGAATCAGCAGTACACATTTTGAAACTGACTTTTTCTCTTCATTGAATCATTCTTTTTGAAATCATCTCCATCAGCATTTAGAGTTGAACTCATTATTTCAATATCAAAGTCAAGGTCAAACTTCACATTCAAGGTAACTACAAACATACTGTATATCAGGGGTAGGCAAGTTTGCTTGGCCAATTATTTTCCTAGTCAATAGATTGAGGGCCGAAAATTGCCCATGGTGGATCACAACTGAAGAGCCACTTTCTACTATTACTTGTTTCATACATTATATAGACTTAAAAGGGGGGTTTGGTGGTCTTCCCCCAAGGAAATGTTTTAAATAAATTGACAATATGTCTAATTTTTTTTGTACTTTAACCAGTGTTTAGATCTTTAGAGTGTCATTATATTTCATTATATTTAGGGGCCAGAGGGCATATGGTTGGGGGCTGGATTTAGCCCCTGGGCCTGACATTGCCTACACCAGCTGTATATGATTGACATTTTAAGAAAAATGGCTGAATTGGATGTTCAATCATTTACTAATGAAGCCTATGGTAAGCGGCAGTGGGGCGACAGTGGCGCAGATGGTAGAGCGGGTCGTCCCATGATCGGAAGGTCGGGGGTTTGAATCCCGGCTCCTGCAGGTGCACAGTCCTGCACAACACAGTCGTTGTGTCCTTGGGCAAGACAGTGTGAGTGGTTGGTGGTGGTCGGAGGGACGTAGATGTGAGCAGCCTCACTTCTGTCAGTCTGCCCCAGGGGAAACTGTGGCTACAAATGTAGCTTACCACCATCAGCGAGTGAATGAGCCCCCTCCCTTTCATGTGTGAAGCGCTTTGGGTGTGACTGTGTCATATGAAAAGCACTATACAAATAAGATTCCCTTTCCCTTAAGCGAGACATATTTTTTTACTTTGTAGAAGGCACCATAGCTTCTAGTTGACTCTGTAGAAATTCTAATCTCTTAAGTGCTTTATAAGAAATTAGTTGGCACTGCCCCTCATCTCATCGTCCAACATCCCCCTGTGTCTGTAAAGAATTACGAATACATGGACCTCCCTGTGCCTCTACTTCTGAGCAATTTTGAAAAAGTACTATTTTCTTTGCAAATGTGATTCCGATTAGATTTGTGAAATGTATGCTGAAATTTAAGACCCAGTTTGCAATGCGCAATTTAAAAATCGTATACAGTATTTCAGCAAACACTGAAATATTAACAGTTAAACCAATAAAATAATCACATACATTTCAATGTTTGTAGAGGTCTGAAGTTCAGGGATAGTCGATGAGACTAAATATTATATCAAGTTCAGTAAATTTTTTGGCCCTACCTTTTAGCTGCACAGTATTAACCAGCTGAACAAACCTGTTACTACCTACATCAGTCAGATTGTACAGTGTAACCTGTAGCTGCTGTAGGGCCTTAAATGGGTCAGCATCTGAACTACATTGTTCTCATGTGATGCTTGTCCTTGGGGAAAGCTGCTGCTGGTTTTCAGTCCCACCACACTGTACACACGAGCCATATTATTCACTCGTCTGTCAAAGAAACAACTGCGCCCATTCACCACACCAGAGCGCTTTTTAATTAAGCTTCACGGAGGGCATACAACTGCACAGAGCCAGTGCCCACGCTTTGACAGGACATGTAGGCTACAATAGGGTGCTCCTCTGAGACTGCCCTGTAAAAGAATCTCTCTGGAGCTTTCCTGGTTAAATAAAGAATACAGTAGGTTACACATGGTGTTTATTTCTGTACTTGTAGTTGTGAATTTTATTTCACAGACTTCCAAAATGCTTGGGTCTGTAAATCACCATTCAACTGGTTTGCTGTGGCCTGTTAATACTTTATGAACATCATGTAACCTCATTAGATTGTGCAAGAGGTGTTGGGTTTTATAAGTTTAACCTCCCTACTCCTTTTCAGCATCTTTCACATAAGAGCGTCTTTGATCATGTTGAAATCATTCGTATGGAAATACACCTTTGTTGTTTTTCTTTTAAGTTTGATGCACTGATGCTCAAATAAATAAAAAGATTCCTGATGAAAATAAGAGCAGCTGAATGACACATTCATCATAAATTCAAAGGCCCTAAACTTGTTTTTTTCTGTTATCAAATCAAAAAAGGAAGCTAGTTATGTTGTTAGCTGTGGTCAAAATGTATTCCCATTTTTTCTAATGCATTCTTAACATCCCGATTCTTCTTGCTGATTTAAAGCCATGTGCCACATTTTTCAGACCTTTTTGCACCAAGATCATTGTTTTTTCTAGCATCAGTACTCAGTTGTCTTTTTTTCTACAAATATTTGCATAAAAACAGATACAGACCCTTTGAATTAATGATGACTTATTTCTAATACTGTATGTCCCCAATAATTACAGGGGGCCACACCGATGTAAGCATTATGTACTTATTGTACTGAATTGTACTGTAAGTGTGTCACCAGAGAAGTTGGAGTGGTGATTTGCCTGTACATTTTCTGCATTTTCAAATTGCTAAGTTCCATTTTAATAACTTATAAACTTCTTGTTCCCATAACTCCTATATGTCTCACATTTGAGTAAACCCTGTCTTTAACCTTTTTTCCCTTGCTCTGTGCCCTAAAGTGTTCCCTCTAACCACACACTCCTTGTCCCCCCCGTCCAACCCCCCCCCCGCGGAAGAGAAACCCAACTCGGGATAAATTTAGCCACTGTGTGACCCAATGTTCACTGGCACACTTCCATACACCTCACACTCACTCTGGGACATTTGTGCCTCCATGGGCTACCTTTCCTCAGAGACCTGGTCCTGGCAGAGATGGACTCGGAGCGAGGCATGTCAGGATTAAGGATCAGTCAGTCTGTCATACTTATAAATACTTATTTTCACACAAGAATGTAACACAAAGCGACTTACAACTCAGAATCAGCTCCCTTCACCCACTCAAACCCCTGACCCCCATGAGTATTCACCCATATACACAAAGAATCATTCCCCTTCACTCACCCAATCCCCCAACTCCCACAAGTATTCACCCATATAAACAAAGAGCCATTCAAGGTCAAGGTCATTCCCCTTCACGCAACCAATCCCCCTCCAATTCACACATATAAACAAAGAATAATTCCCCTTCACTCATCCAGTCCTCCAACTCCCTCAAGTATTCACCCATATAAATAAAGAATCATTCCCCTTCACTCACCCAATCCTCCGACCCCCACATGTATTCACCCATATACACAAAGAATCATTCCCTTTCGCCCATCCAACCACCCGACCCCCACATGTATTCACCCATATACACAAAGAATCATTCCCCTTCACTCACCCAATCCCCCAACTCCCACAAGTATTCACCCATATAAACAAAGAGCCATTCAAGGTCAAGGTCATTCCCCTTCACGCAACCAATCCCCCTCCAATTCACACATATAAACAAAGAATAATTCCCCTTCACTCATCCAGTCCTCCAACTCCCTCAAGTATTCACCCATATAAATAAAGAATCATTCCCCTTCACCCATCCAACCCCCCAACCCCCACATGTATTCACCCATATACACAAAGAATCATTCCCCTTCATCCATCCACTTCATGCAGGCTCTCGGGTAATCAATGGGCCATTGGGATGATGATCATAGATGCCCCAATATTATTATATGA
>OMNZ01050928.1:0-17369 GCA_900303255.1 Lesueurigobius sanzi
GATATTGATTTGTTTTTGTCCATACCGACCTTTGAGATGACTTCTGTTATGATATTGGGCGTTACAAAAATAAATTGATTGATTGATTGACTGTTGGGGCAGACCGACAGAAGCGCAGTTGCACACATCTACACCAACAGACCTTCCGACCATTCACACACAAATTCACCACTGGCCCATTCGTCCAAGGGAGATGGATCCTTCTTCTAATTGGTTTTCCTCAAGGTTTCCTCGTTTTTTTTACCATGTGGTTTTTGGGGTATTTCCTCGCCGTAGAGGAAGGTCTAAGGATTGGGGGATACTTTAAGCTTGCTACTCTAAGTGATTTACTTATTCACGGGACATTACATCTGGTCGAGACATTTCATTCGTGTGTGACTTATTTTTGATCATTCTTGAGTCTGATATTGATTTGTTTTTGTCCAGACCGACCTTTGAGATGACTTCTGTTATGATATTGGGCGTTACAAAAATAAATTGATTGATTGATTTTGCTTTTATAGCTGCCCACCACCTCAATTTTAAACTTCTTTAGAATATTGTGATGTCACATGAACGCATCCTATTTATTATTGTGACAGGGTTTGTCCAAGAGCTTAAAATTGTAGTGCTGCCCTCTACTGTCCTGACTGTATTTTTGACCATTATTGGCCTCTATTGACTGTTAAAGCACTGCAGCCTCACTGATATGACATAAAAAGTATCAATATAATAAAAACTATTGGAATTGCACCAAAAAAAAACACAATACATCGCAAAATCAATTGTATTGTCACACCCCTAGTCCACAGCACAAGCCAAATCCCTTCGAACTTTGTGCTTCTCTGTATTTAGAGGCCGATGGTACAAAGCGTGGATGATTAATGATGACTCCTCGCTGTCACTGCTTTCAACTGTATGAGGCTGCACATTCTGAACTGGCCTTGGAGCTTTCCACTGAAAAGGTGAGTGCGCATTCACTTGGAGAGGTGTTCTGCTGCAGTGTGGACAGTTAGAAGAAAAAAAGAAAACAGTCCACAAAAGCGTTCAAGGCAGGTGTGTAACGGAATGTACGAGGGAGAAAACGCAACGAAAAATCAAAAAGCTGAGACGCATTTACGCAAGATGCAGTAGTCGTGACGTCACTGCAGCACTGTACACAGCAAAGAGCTGAGAAGAAGCAAAAATAGCAAACGTAACATGTTATTTGTTTAGCGAGAGAACAATGCTAACATCAGCTAAGCCCGGCCTGCGACTCCAATACTGCAACTGTCGAAATACATTATACACATCTGAGCCCTCCATGTGATGTACAGTCAGTGGTTGTCCTAAAATGAACCGCAAACCTTTTCAATGCAACAATAATGTTGTTTGAGGCAATTGCTGTTTTAGCCAAGCCATGAGTGCTAATATGGATACATACGTTTTGTGCATGTGCAGTATATACAGGTACAGTATAAGGAGAATCGAACACCTTCTGTGGAAATACAAGAGATGTCTCAAGCCAATACATACAGTACATATGAATAACAGCAAAAGAAACCAATTTCATGATGATATGAATTGTAGCAAAACACTTTCACTTGCTGTAAATGGGAAAGATAATCAATTATTAGAATTGCCCCACAAAAGGTAAATTCTCACTTATAACAATGAAACGAGAAAAAACAAATTTTCTTAGGGGTTTAAACCATTTTATAATGCTGTTCCCATGCTGGAAATCTCAATAGGAAAACCTCAGTGATTTTGCATTATATTGTAGCTTCTTCTTTGTTTGTTTTGTTTATTTGGTTGGGACAGTGCATGCACATGGTAATGCATGTAAACACATGTACTGTATGCATGTGGTTGATGAAGGGCATGTGGCCCGAGACGTCACTAAATGGATCTCTAACTGCTGTGCAGACCCTTACTTTAAATCTTTGTAATCTCATTTTGGATCCAGCACGCAGGTTTAACTGCCTTTGGATGTGTGTGTCCATTTCTTTTTAGCCAAATGCATGTAAACACGCCACTCCGGATTGTAGCCTTGGGCTAATTTCCATCCGTTTCCCCACACTCGCACTCACAAACACACTCTCATTCATCCTGATCTATTGTACATGTTTTTAGTGGTAGGGGAAACCGGAGCACCCGGAGGAAACCGGAGCAGACACAGGGAGAACATGCGAACTCCGCACAGAAAGGCCCTGTCCCGGCCTGGGATCGAACCCAGGACCTTCTAACTGTGAAGCACGAGTGCTAACCACTATACTACCGTGCCGCCCTCCCCTCGTGACATGAATATTGCATCACCACGATAATTTGACGATATATTGTACAGTTCCACGTGTACTGCAATAGGCTACATATCAATAGCAGGCAGGTACTAGGGCTGCAAGATTAATCGAATCAAATCGAATGTGTCCAAGGATATTGTGAGATGAAATTTCCATACCGTCCCATGCTTAGACAATACTGAATTCCACAAAAAATAATATTAAAAACGTAAATCAAATCGCAATTTCTATCTGAAAAATCTCAATTTGGTTCTTTATCAAAATCGTGCAGCCCTACAGGTACTGCAGCTTGTTCTACCAACGATAACAATGAATATTCCAGATTAAAAAAAAATCCCTTCAACATCTGTCCGTTAGCGACCCGCACTGCATGACATGAAAATCCAAGACATCTCTCCAAACGTCCAGGTCACGAAAATCCTCTTTATATCGCCTTTGGAGACGATGAAAGATGGATCCAAGCGCATGCAGGCTAGCATCTCTCTACTTGCATAATATGATACAATATGATGCAATCTTACATAAGTGTTTGTGGATAATGTCAGAGAGGTGTCACTAGACAACATTAGCAACGGCGTAATTATTTTCTAGCCACAAATAACAGAGCAGTAGTTTGATGTAAAGGTCAGCCATCTTGCTACGGGCAGGAAATCCAACAAATTGAATCTATTAATCACTTTTAGATGTGTTTGTGCGGAGAGAGAGGCCACAGCATAATCCATGTGATAATCCCCATCGCTCGATATTACAACAGGACCGTGTTCTGCCGCGCAGGTGGAAATGGGGATTAGGGAATGTGTTTTTATGGGTTCTATAATAATATATAACAATAGCAATTACTGAGAAAGAGGCAATTTCACAAGAACCACTCTGATAACATTATTGAGTATTGAAACTACCTTGTGAGGAATTTGCTGACAAAATCCACTCCAGGAAATTGAATTACAGGGAGTTAAATGAACAGCCTCAAGCTATACAAGTCCACAAACACATAATCAGGGTGTTAGGAAATGAGAGCCGCGTACAAAAAAAAGAGTTGACTGGGAGTGTTGCAAATTTCAGAGATTGCAACAGGTAAAATCTAATAATCTAATCCCTAATGCAAACCAATGGCTATAATCCAGCGTGGTGTGTTTTAGGGCCAGAGCATTTTATCGATTTGCAATACATCACACATCACACACACATCACACACACGTCTTTGCCAAGTGTACCAATACTTTTAAAGTGTTTAACAGCTGTGCAGAGCTAGTTCTTCTACAAGCTGCTTGTGATAGCAGAGTTCTCTATTTAAGGGCTGCTCAGTGATTGGAGTTTTAATTATTATTTCAGAAACAGTTACGCAGCACTTTGTTAATCCTACATTGTGTTGTTAATGCACTTTTCAATCTTAACACTTCAATAAATGTCAGATGGCATTTGATGTATTACTTTTGGACAAACGACTTGATGATTTACTTTTTCTAAATGTTCACTATATTTACTATATTGCAGTTCGCGGGACCTATGTTCCCCGTTACCCTAAACCCAACTCTGTCCCCTAACACTAATCCTAATCCCTAACCTTAGCCCTAACCCTAACTCCAAGGAGAAAACTGCGATAATACTCCGAGCCATGGCTGGGGAACATTGGTGCCCCTGTCATCTGCCGCTGTATACAGGTATGTATTACGACAAAAGCGTATTCACATGCACAGTGCCAACTATATAAACGAATGAGTAAATAAAATAAATAGCTGAGCAAATGGTCCCTCTTTTCAACAAGTAGGCGACCACCTTTGAAGAAATTTAGCTTGCTAAATAGCTCTATATCTAGGCCTATAACATGTCAAAACGTTGGCTCAATAGTGTAAAGGTCTAAACCACAGGTGTTCTCATCTGGCCCGCGACTCGTAGAGCATAGATTTCTGAGCACGCAAAAAAAAAAAGCAAGTCTCTTATTCCTCTGCTCACTCCAGCTGCTAGGGGGCAGTTAACATCTAAAAATGGTCCCACCCCTGTCCAGCAGAGGGCACTGACACTGAACCATTACAAAAAAACAGAAGGTGTTCTGTCACTGGTAAAAAGGTTGTTTTTAGTGTATTACAGTCCTGGTGACACAGGCTTGTAATACTAGAGTAAGCCATTATTATTATTATTTATTAGGCTACAGTCCTGTGGGGTTTGACCAAATGTCAAATGTGCTGAATTATTACAGTAAGTATTATTATTAATTAATAGAAAAAATGTTTTGTCAATACTTTCCTCTTAAAATATATTTGGCCCGCAATCCGCCATCGTACGTGAATTTTGGCCCACAACCAAAAAGAGTTTGACACCTCTGGTCTAAACCATGACTAAATGACTACAGGACCAAACAAAATATACAATTCTCTCTAATACATAAAATTGTCTAAATTATACAGTACAGTATCTAGCTACTACTAGCCTGAGAGCCACATGAAGCAGCCACCAGTGGTACCACAATCTGAGAACCACTGGTGTAGAGCTAATGCTAAATAGTTCATAGATCTGGACCTGTGAGCCGACCTAGAATAGATTATATTCATATTGAAAGGATACATATGACATAAACTGCCACTGCAGTCGTGTATCAGTCCAAATAGTTCAAAGGCCGACGGGTTAATACACAGCCTACTCACAGTCTTTGTACAATTATGTACAGCCTCATTTAAGCCATCAGCGCAAAGTCATGAAGCGTGAAACTACTACAGATCACCAACCAAACGCACACTGACGCTCTGCAGTATATGCTGTGCAGCATAGTGCATGTATCAGCGGCTATTGAAGGTGACTTAGGTGCATTACGAGGTGGTAGACAGTGATGGAGGGAGATTGATGAGTAACATGGAAGTCATTTATGTCGGGAGCGTGTCTAGTGCTTGATGACACGATGATGGGAGAGATGAGCAGATGACGGAGGGGAGATCCTTCAGGGCTGGGAGGAAGAGAGGACAGGCAGCAGACTTCAGCAGCAGTGGGAGGTTTAGCTCGCGGCTAGGTAGCTTAGTGCCATGTTGTTTTGGCTTTGTTGTGCAAAATGACTTTTCATTTGTATTGCCATTTGCAGAGCTGTTTCTGGATATTATATAGGGCTAAGAAGGGCATAGACAAGTGAGGAAATGTCAACGTTAACAAAAGCTGGGTGTGGGCACTGCAAAACGTCATGTAGAATGGGTTAAATTCTCTTTGTAATAATCACAAACACATCTTGATCATTATTTTTCTAACTACTTTGTTGGTTAGAAAATGCTATATTTCACTTCCTGATTCTCCAAGTGAACTCTCCTTAAGCCCCTCCCCCTCATGCTCCTGCTCCCTGCTCGCTTTGCAGCCATTGCAAGAGAGAGAAAAAAAAGGAAAAAACATTGACTGCTGCGCTGTACTGCTGTAGTGAAGCTATGTCAGACGTTTTTGAAAGGATAACACTTTGCGCAGAGATCCAGAGGAACATAGGGGCAGCAGTTCCTGGACGCGTACGGGGGACTCACGCATGAGCTGCTACTGCGCTGCTAAAAACAGCCACTGCGAAAAGGATTCAAAGATGACTTAAACATGCGCCAGCCAAGTCCGTACAATTGCAAAACGATACGAACGATAGAAATTTTAAAAACAAACAATCTCGCTCCCTCCCCTTCCCCTCCTGGTTGGACCTGGAAGCGCTCATCGTCCCCTCCTCACAAGAAAGCAACATTAGGCTTTTTGCAATTTTGCCATGAGCGTGCAAATAACTAACCTATGATATAATAATTAGCGCAGAATCATGTACCAGGAAGTAAGATCTAAATGATACACAAACAGACTAAAGTGGCATTGCTATGTGTTTTGTGTTTGTTTTTTTGCCATGCAGTCCTGCTGACAGTCTGTTGTAAGGTGCGCGTCTTTCCCTGACATTTCTGTGCTATATTTGCAGTGACAGCAGAAGCGCTGACTTACCGCAGGAGTCGAAATGTGTCAAAAGCTCGTTCCAATAGCCAGATCTATATGTGAACATACTCCTATAATTCAAATTCCAGGTGTATTCTTATCCAACTTGTCGGGACTTTTTAATTTCATACTGCACTAATGAAAACGTCGGCTACATGTGACTGATACCAAATCTGGACATGTTTTACCTAATTTGATAGCTTTGTTCCTTCAATGATAGACATTAATATTATTTTCCTCACCAAACAGCAGCTGCAGAAGTGCTTGACAATGATGAAAATTGGCTGTAATACTGTATTTGGCAGGCTTCCTTTTTCTGGGATCTCTTAATCTCTCTCATCAGTGACATTATAGTCTATTTAGACTGATATACTGTAAGTTACAAGACTCATTTCTAGAACATAATTATATCACATACGCTGCAGTGTTCATTTTGACTACATATTTGATCTAGTTTTAGTTTCAAGTAGCCAAGATTTAGTCAGACAATACTTTTTAGTTTTAGTCTAATTTTAGTCAACAAAAAAATCCATGTAGATTTACTAAATTTGACATAAATTCAGTCGACTTTAGGTTTATTTTATTGTATTGGAACGTATATGATGATATTCTCTGCTTCGTGGAGCTTCTCCCACATGAACAAACCACAGACCTGTCCCTTTGGCAGTGAATTTAAATGTAGTGTCACTGAAGTTCACACTTTTAGTCCCTTCATCTTTAGTCTACAAAAATATCTCAGTCATAGTTTTATCCTCTACCTTTAATGTAGTTTTAGCTTAATTTCAGTCAGCATAAACCTAACTTTGACTAAAATGCTGACAAAATTAACACTGACAGAATAAGATTTGCTAAACTGAGATAAATGATAGTTTAATGACTTCTTCTGGTGATTTATAGACCAGGCGTTCTCATGCGCTTGACGATGACAATGACTTGAGCTCCAGCGTGTGCGGGCCGAGCCGACGAGCCCAGGCGGGTCCGCAGCAGGCAAAGTTGGTGGATGGAGGTGACATGGCATGATGGTGGGTGGCAGTGAGATGGGATGCCTCTCACTCCTACATGTCCCCCGGTTCTACCTTGCGCTTGCGCTCAGCCCTCTCCCTGGACCTCCTCTTCCTCTCCCGGGCTTTCTCCAGCGCCTTCAAATCCGGGGGCGGCTCCATCTCGTACCGCGCTTTCTTTATGTGAGCCGCGGCGTGCGCCATGGCTGCTGCTGTTCCTCTTATCCTATTTTCCCCAAAGCTAAAACTGAGACGTCTCAAGGTTAAACTCCATGGAAGTTACTAGACTCCTCTCCTCCTCTCTAGTGTCTGGCCGACTGCATCCTGAGCACGCACTCTGAGGGGGGAGGCAGGAATGCATAGCCGGGCAGAGGTGGGAGCTCTCGGCCAATCAGAGGGACAAAGAGAGACAAAGCCACGCCTCCTTGTTGCCCGCAGATGAGATGAGAGGCGAAAAAAAGGGCTCTGATTTGTATTACGCTCAAGAGGATTATGAAAAAAATATTAAAGCGAGAGGGCACCGGAGAGTGTCGCCTTCCTTTGTGAAAAATCAAGCCAAACTGGAAGGTGCCCTTGTCTGGGAAGTCAAGGGTTTATTAGGGAAAATGGTATGATCCACATGTTATTTTGGCTTGTAGTCATGGAGATAGCGAAAGAGAGTGTCCAGAATATGGGATGTAACGTTCAGTGCTGCACAATCAACCACAAATGAATAGAAATCGCAAGTTTAACTGCCCAATATAGCAAGTTTACCGCAAATTATTTCTGTAATAGGGCTGCACTGCTGGGTGATAACAACATGATTGTGATCATTTACAAAACAGAATGATTCGTGTCTAAACTTCATTCAGTTTAAACACAAATCGTAAGTAATTTGTTTTTCACCAAATTGTGTCTAAACAAGACTTTAATTAAAAACACTGAATCAGGATCAAAACAAGGTTAAAATGCAATTACATTTAGAAAGTTATCACTAAAACTGAACTATTGCACATTTATGTTTAGACTGAGTTTGCGTCGATCTCTGTCAGATGAAGCTTCAACATGAGCACTGTCCATGGTCCTGGAATTAGCACAGCATAGCTAAAGACAGGCCAATATGCTAATTCTTATAACAGTAAAGCACCATGTATGTATACTTTTGTACAGCACATGTAGAAGTCTGATCACAGCTGTTTTATTAGAACAAAATACTAGGTGCATGTCGTGTGTCCTGTCACTTGACTTCTTCCCCATGAACAAAGATAACTAGATGCCAAAATGCATGTCCCCAATGCTATAAATGAATAAATCTTATAGAAAGGTACGTTAGAATCACAAAACGAAAGAGAGAAGCATCTAAAATGATCTTGCCTTCTTCAAAACACTCCTTGAAGACTTGCACTGCAGTAGCTATCTTTTCCCACAGCCTCACCCTTTTGGATTTTTGGTCCTATGGCGCCACCTTAGGACCACACTGCACATTGAAAGCTCTTAGTGTTTTTGTTAGAGAATAAATAAACAGTAAGTACACACTGTTATTGTCTGTGTGTGTGTGTGTGTTCAGAGAAAGGTAAGGCTTGTCTTCCGCACTAATACCAAAAGAGAGAGAGGGATGTTTCCTAATCTGAGGAGGGTCTAAAGAGTGATTAGCGGACCACCAGCTGCCTCCTTGGGCTTAGTGCCTCATGTATGTTGTCTATGAGTGAAAGAGCAAACCGACTAAGACATCCAGTGGGCACAGAAGGAGCTGATTTGCTTTGAGTCGCACGTTTTAATTCAGTTTTAGTCTTTGGATGAAAATGTAATTTAGCTTTAGTCATGATTTAGTCAGACAATTCTTTTTAGTCATAGTTGACCAAAATTGCATGTAAATTTAGTCGACAAAATCTGAAACTGATTTAGTCAACTCAACATTCATCATATTATTGTATTCAAGCATATGTAATGATATTCTCTGCTTCATGGAGCTTCTCCCACATGAACAAAGCACAGACCTGTCCCTTTGGCGGTGGATTTAAATGATATCAGGCTCTATCATCCATTTTCATTCCCCTCTTTTCAATTTATTTCGTTTTATCTGGACATTTTCGTCAAAGTCTGCAAAAATATTACTTACTGTAAATAAATATTAAACTGGCAAAATAAATAGTGCGTTTGAAACTTCTTTAAATTGTTTTTTAAAAATTGCTAAATCATATACATATCTGTTCTAATGGTAAAAATTCTACACATGTTACTTTGCAACATTACATTAAGACTAGAATTTTATAAAGGTTTTAAAAAATATTAAAAAGTGGCATAAGCATTCACACTATACTGAAGATTCGGTTTTCATACATAATATTCATGTATTGCATATATTTGCCATTATATACTTCAGTGTACACTAAAAGAATGATATATTTTTGTACTTAAACATAATAAAATTGGAGTAAATGGAGGAGAAACTTACTTCCTGGACCCACTGTAACTATTCAATATCCTTATAATACTTCAATCATGCTTTAATACTGTATGTTCGATTGTATTAGTACAGAAACGGGTGGCTCAACAGACTCAAACTAAGAACGTGAAAACTGAGACAAAACAGACTGGCATACGGCTTATCGAAAGTATTACACTCGGCATGACCTCTGGCCCCCATGATCAGGATCTGGTTAGAGCTAATAGGTTCAGAACAACGAGAGCAATGGCCAACTACTACTCTGAAGCCTGTAGATCCCGTGCGCCTTGTACACCGTTTGTTTTCCTTGTTGTGTATTTTTATGTTTTCAGAAGAAACCTTGAAACCTTGAACCTTGAACTACAACTCACCAGAAAGCTATGGTCTGACAATGTTGTACAGGAGCAAAAGTTAAGGCAACCGCACTAAGCTATGACCAGAACCGAGCTGCCTGTGCAACTAATATAGACTGAAAATCACCTTTATATTCCCTGCCATGAAACACCTGAATACAAAGGAAAAACATCCCGCAATAGTGCAATGGTGCCCTCTAGTGGTCCGCACGCACAACACTTGAACAGCAGCTGGACTTATCTGAGCGGCCACTGCTTCACCAGAACAACAGATTCTCACAGAACAGTCCAGGAGTTGACTTACCTAAAAGACAAGAAACAGAAGACATACATATTAACATCATTATTTGAGTGAGTGCATTTGTAGATATTAAAACAACAAAACATGTTAACAATGCTGTGGTTTCTTACAAAATCAAACAACTTAATAGCACTCAAAGCAGTAGTAGTGTTGGAAAACTGCTAATACAGCGAGATAATGATGTGGTATTACAGTATATATTTGGGGGAAGTACAGTACATATTGAGGTTTATTCAGCTTTATTTCATGGTTTCATGTGGTCATTTTATGTGAGCAAAGATTCTTCAGTCTTCATCTGTACTCTGTAGTTGAATTGTCAGACATTTTGCTGCTTATCCCAAGAGCTTCGTCGGCGGTGCTGAATAAACTTGGGAGTACCACTGACGAAGCTCTTGGGACCCAGTGGCTGTATGGGTGCAGCATGACCCCTTTGCTTTCCATCACAGCGGCCTCTATGACGCACCAGGGTCAATTGTTTTTTGGGTTTTGGAACAGAAACCTGTTTTTTTCCCCCACAAATGTCAGATTTAACAGTGTACTGAAAGAGAAAAAATTGTACCTCACAAAAAAGACAGGTAGAGGGCCTGTAAAGAGGTTGCACTATGCTTTTCACAGGTATTTGGTAATAATCTCAAACAGAGAAATCACATTCAATGCTAATGTATACTGCAGACAGTTAGCAAGTCGGCTACTCCTGTATACTATACTTTTGAGGATTTGTTAGCCTGTCCCAGTGGCTTCGCAATATTTTTTCAGTCGTTTTGACAGACAGGGTTGTAAAAAATCTGCTGTGAGCTATTTTTGTCCTTCATTAATTAATCTCTCATTATATACCTAGTATTATGTATGTAAGAAAACACAGATTACAGGATAAATCTATCTAAATATAATTTGTGAGCAGAATCATGGAACATGAAGCTGGAAACTACTAAGGACGACGATGGCTTGATTTTCAATCCTTCAAAATGAAGGACAGCCTTTCAGATTTTCTGTCAGAAGTCAACATATTCAAAATATTTCCGTTAATGTAGCCTCTGGCCTGTCCAATGTATTTTTTAGCCATCAAACATAGCAATGAAGACGTTTTCAGCTGTTGTCAGCCCATCAACCACATCTGCGTGATGTCAAAGCCTAGTTAGAAATCATTAATGAATGTACAAACCATTGAGATTTCACTTAAGATAAGAAATAGCCTGTAAAAGTGGCACTTTTACAGGCTATTTCAAAGTAGAAATAGCCTGTAAAAGTAGCCTGTATAAACTGAACTGAAATAATTAGCTAAATGCTAATTATTTCAGTTCAGTTTACTGCTCTTGCGGGGTCAGATACACATCCAGTGGACAGTAAACCTCCTCTCTTACTGTGCTAATGATAGAGAAACCACAGAAATAATACAAATGTCATGAACGAGCATGCTGGCTTCACATTCATTTGAATGGGAGTAGAAGCTGTGCCGGGTGTGGCTCGAATAGCTAAAGATACAGTATTTCTATGATAAAGGTCAATTTTGCTAGTGTCATGCTAGTTCCGTCCTATTAATCTGCCACTTGCTAATTGCTGGGCTGCCAAAGTAAAGGGTTACCCAGGGATGTTTAAACAAGACAAAAATAGGAAGAAATTGATTAATCACAAAAAAGTGCTATTGCAACAAAACAAAAACACCCTCAATGTAAACGTTTTATTATCTCGGCACCAACCATGGACCAATTAGCAGCTCATGCATATAATTAGTCCTAGCTGCCCTTGAGTATGCACCATCCTGGCACAAACCCCAGACACAAAGACGCCAAAACCTGCGGCATCACCACCATCTGATCCCTGAGAGCCCAATTGTTTTTTTTTGTTTTGTTTTTTGTCCTTGGGGCTTTTACCCAGCCGCATAGGCCCCATTAACCTGGCCCAACCCCTGTGTCTTTATCGCGTTACGAATGCCCCGGAGTGAACCGCGCTAACATACGCTTCACGTCTAACCCTATCAGCTGCTATTGTTGCCGTTTAGACCCATTTAAACCCAATTTCTCATCCGTGACACGCGCCATGGTGGGCTCTAACACCGCGGGGTGGGGGAGTCCTATTGCCTAAGGGGGGGGAGTGTGGGGCATCCGTCTTCGCCATGACAGGGGCGTGGACGGACAGGGCTGAAACGCGCTAACCAGGCTAACCACAGGGAGCAACAATATGAGAGCGTAAGGCGTTTGGTTGATAAGGCCCTGGGGGGACAGATCGGTCATTTTGCTTCTAAACAAAGGAGTTCTGTGTGTGTTGCAGCTGTGTTACATCATATTACAGCTATGACATGGCATTCTACATAATAATGAGGGTGTTTGGTGGTGGCAGAAGGGTTAAATGGGGTTAGCACATGGTCCGACTAATTGTGAAGTCTAATGTCATAATGGAGTGGAAGTGAAAGGCGGCTTTACCCATCTTTTCATGCCTCTAGTTAATCACCCAGTGGAAAAAAATCGGATTATTCCAAGATCCATGAAAGATATTCAGTAGATGTACTGTATATTTGTGATTAAATATCAAATTGCAAAGTAAACTATGCAAATTACACCTGATTGCTGCTATTATATTAAGCACCATTTATGATACTGTGGCTTTCTTCATCATTTGTGGGAAAATCCCTGCTATAGATAGACATCAAATGTGCATTCTGTCTCACTCATGTGCTCAAAGCTATGCTGCAACATACAGAATCACCAAACACTGACAATCTTTCCACACACACATATTTATTTATTTTTATTTATTTATTGTTTATTTGGTTGGGACAGTGCATGTAAATGAACACACATGAGAACCATGCATCTAAACACACCCTATATATATATATATAACTGAGTTTACTCCTTTGAAATCATAATGAAACAGAAACTACTCAGATGTCCCTGATCTAACCTTTACATGGCCTTCAACAACTGCCAGGGAAATTGTTCAGGAGCAAAGAAAACACTCACTTCAGCTGAAACACAGGACTGTCTGACAAAATTGGACTCTCTGAAAAAAGATTACGTTTGTTTCAAGATGCACACTATGTAAACTTTTGATCAGGGACATTTGGCTAGTTTCTAGTTGAAAAGCGTAAACAAACAGGTTGTTGACAATAAATGGCTTCACGCAAACCACTAACATGAATGAAATAAAGGTTTTTGTGTTATTCATATTCTATATGAATGAACAATACTTACAAGGTTGTATTTATAAGATAAATTACAGCTTTTACAGTGTACTGGGGGGGTTTAATGCAGCTAAAATCTGGAACAGTCTTCAAGAAGATGTGAAATAGGCCTCTCCTCTCCTCTCTCCAGGCTGTTCTATTCAGCAGTGCATATGATCGCTGAAAGCATTTCATTTGCACTCTTTTAATACTACAATTAGTATTGCAAAAGTTGGGTACGTGGTAGAAGTCTCTCCTGCTTGAAATAACAGTATTAAGGTAATGGAGTATTGGAGGTAAAGCAACACATCCAAGAACGCAAAGATGGAGTGACTTAATCTGCTGTGTTCAATAATGATTTAAGTGAGTGATGTAACGTTCATGACAGAAGTGGCTCTTTGAACAGTTCGAGCCGGATCTCAATTGTAAAAAAACGTCTGATATATACAACGATTTATCCTGAGCAAAGTCAACAATCAGAATCAGAATCAGCATAGAATTTATTGGCATTGTCCATGAAGGTTTCACAGACTAGGAATTTTCTTTGGCCACATGCACAAAGGTAAAAATCAGTGAGATGATCATTTTGGATCATGCATTTTGAATTTGCATAAAGGTCTGCCAGCTATAAAATATAAAGAAAATATAAAAAAGAGCCAGTCTTTGGAACATAAATGTGTCCAAATGTGTTGATATTCAGCAATTACATCTCGACCGACTACCACTCCTGCACAGTCATCAACTCCAGTATTACCCACTCCCGTTCTTTCTATTGACCGGGTTCAGGCTCTCACAGCAACAGCCTCTCCATCACCCGTCGCCGTGGTAACGGGGGGATGCGGGGCGGTGTCTGTGGCGACGGTGTGACGAGGGAGGAAGGTGGGGTGTAAAAAAGACTCTCTGAGGAGCTGTGCCGGAGAAGTGTTTCTCTGGGGCTTCATCGGCACGAGCCGCTCCCACTAATGGACCGGGGCACAGCGGGACACAGCGGGACACAGCGGGACACAGCAGGGCTAAGAGAGGGCTGACTGATCACATGACACCAAAACAGTCACATGATGGAAGATACAACTCATACTGGACATTAAGGAGGAAGAGACCGCCATTTTGAACTGATTTTTAATGGTAAATAACAGTTAGCATTAGCTGTAAATTAAATCTACTTTGTAAACCACACTTACACCACACTTTAGAAATATATTTTTAGAAGGTAATGAAATGTAACAGATGAATTCATGAATTTAACTTATTGACTGTAGATTGTTAATGCTATTAATTGTAAATGAAATGTAATATATTTTCCTGTTGATCTGTACACCCTCCTTTAACTGACTCCGTCTGAGTCAGTGGATGTAAACCCAATTTGCTGTTTGGCCTTCCCCTTTTCTGTCCTGTCTCACGTCACTGATTTTACCTGTGACCAGTGTTTCTTGTGAATGTGAAGTTATTGTATTTTGTGATCATACTGTTCCTGGTCTTGTATGTCCTACTGTATTGTACATTGTGACTGTTAACAGTTGTGCTGTGTGTGGCGGCACGGTAGCACAGTGGTTAGCGCTCGTGCTTCACAGCTAGAAGGTCCCGGGTTCGATCCCGGGCCAGGACGGTGCCTTTCTGTGTGGAGTTTGCATGTTCTCCCCGTGTCTGCGTAGGTTTCCTCCAGGTGCTCCGGTTTCCTCTACCACCAAAAACATGTACAATAGGCCAGGATGTATGATATCTGGGTGAGTGATGTGTGCAGCCACACCTCTGTCGGCCTGCCTCAAGGGGCAGCTGGTTACCACTGGAGTGAATATAAATAAAGCTCTTCTTAAATGTTTCATGTGATCTTTCACATCAGCCTCAGGGACAACAGATGGAAGCCTACAGCTATAATCTGACATATTTACATAGTTTATGTTCATTAATATGTACTGTCCCTATTAAATAAATAAATAAAAGACATAATAAAGAGGACACTCTATTCCCTAAATAACTGCAGTCTGTGAAATAATTGCAATCCTTCAAATTATGAAATCGATTAGTTTGCTAATTAACGGCCCAAACCAAATTATTAGCTCATTCCTAGCTTTCCTAACACATTCCTAACATATAGATAATAAGGGAGTGTTCTCAAAAATAATTTCATTGTGATTTATTTTGCAATGACAATGAATCTAAAAAAAAAAAAATCTATCTATCTATTTTTTAGTTTACAGGGAACAGCGTGGCATACAATATTACCTTCCACAAGGCTAACTGTTTTAGCATCAGTGGTTTACAATCACTCACACTACAATCTCTCTCTCTCTTTATTTTTTATTTTTTCTTCAATTATTTACGAACACAATATACTATTGGGGGGGGGATTATACTCTACTGCAAGTATAAAAATAATTTAATGAATGTCAAATTAAAAAAAGATACAGCTCCTTTAATCTTAACTTACAACACTGTACTCCAAAAATCAAGAGAAGCGCAGACTTGCCGCTTCCAAAAAGGATAAATAACAGACGTGTCAGATGGAGGCACTGAACAAACAAAAAGCAAAGAAATCAGCACTATTTTGAAAGTAAAGATGAATCATTATAGGAACAAGAATGAAAAAAGATACAGTTTGAGAGACTGTAGCACTGGTTGGCCATTCATCCTAGACACAAATGAGCTATCCCACAATGCACCGGGGTCATAATGACATCATAAGTCAAACTCACTCCTGCGCACACATATCCTCAATGCCCCACTTTTTGCAGACTTCTGACTTCCATCCTCCTTTCATAATCTGACTGTGGATTAATGTGTCATATTGTGAGGTCTAGTAGGTCCACTGTAAATAAGTTCACCGCTGCAAAGATGAGCTTAACTAGCTGTTAGCTCCAGCTGGTGTCACTCTCTGATCCAGGGCGCAAAGTTGGAGGGGAAAGATCATATGAGGGAACCTGGAAACTAAGAGTAGGTGAATGTGTGGTTATGACATGGAGCTAAACGGGCAGCTCACCTCAAAACCTCAAGATTCAAGATTCTTTATTTGTCAAACCATGTGAATGGTTCGAAATTATGTTTCTCTCATCCTTGATTGTGGAGCGGGGGAGGGGAAAGAGGGGAAAGAGGGGAGGGAGGGAGTTCAGCTTCCCGATGGCCCTGTGTACGAAAATGTTCCTCAGTCGACTGGAACTGACCCGTAGATTCCGCAGTCTCCTCCCTGAAGGCATCACCCTGAAGAGACTGTGTGATGGGTGCGGAGGGTCCCTGGCGATTTTGATGGCTTTGCGGGTGAGACGGGTGGAGTACATGTCCTTAATAGAGGGGAGAGGGGCTCCACAGATCTTCTCCGCTGCTCTCACGATGCGCTGGAGGCTCCTTCGACAGGAGGCAGTGGCTGGCGCCGTGCCACACAGTGATGGAGCTGGTCAGGATGCTCTCTATAGTCCCTCTGTAGAAGTTGTACATAACGGAGGCTGGGACTCTGGCTCTTCTCAACTTGCGGAGAAAGTAGAGTCGCTGATTACTTTTCTTGACCAGTGATGTGGTGTGCATGGTCCAGGAGAGCTTCTCCGTGATGTGCACACCCAGGAACTTAGTGCTGGTCACCCTCTCAACTGCAGCACAGTCGATTGTTAGAGGAGCATGCTCCTTTAGACATTCACCTAATGTGCATGTTTTGGGTTGATGGGGGAAACCGGTAACCTGGCATGTGCCAGATTGATATGCGTAGCACTCTGATTTGAGTTCTACACATTATCAATCTGGGATGGCTCTTCAATCCACTTGTGAAAGGTAGGGACCGTTATAATTGGGTGAAGCACCCGTTAGTACCCACCTTCTGTACTTTTGCTGAATCCAGTCGGGAGAAAAGCACAAATGTCTCTTTGCTCCCTTTTCAAAGCAGAAGAATAGTAGGCATTTCAGCTAAAATTGAGTCAATTACAGCATCAAAAATTAAGTTCTTAGACATATAGCCATGT
>OMNZ01050929.1:0-10693 GCA_900303255.1 Lesueurigobius sanzi
CTCCTACAATCCTCTTCAGCTCCTCCTTGGCCACGTGCCTCTTGTTTTGCCATTTCTTCAACATTTGCCAAACTGTGAACGCTATGATGGCACACTCCTCCTGGATGACCGAGAGCTTACACAATCACATCGTAAGGGCATCATTATCACAATGACACATAACCACATTTCTTCCGTTTAACTGCTGCAGCGTCTATAATCCCGTCTTCAAATGTTGATATTGTTGGATGGAACTTTTGGCTGTGGACTCATGTGTAAGGGTGTGTATGAATGCTCTATTAGTTTTCTCAGTCACTGAATTACTTTTCTGGCTCTGAAGCTAATACATGCAGTGTAGCCTAATACATTAGTAGCAGTCATTTGGCCCAAGGCAGCCGAATGGGGATTTTATGGCTTTTTATGATCTGAGCATTTTATTATCTGGCTTTCTCTGGATAATATGATGTGTGCTCTTAGATTCTTCTGACCTTTGGCAGATTTAGTCTAAAAGCCACTACTTTCAGCGCTTGAGTAGATTTGGGAAGATATGCATCCAATTTGGAATCGGAACGAGTCATTCCGTAAACGTTGGATCTTTCCAGGCTAATCTACAACATTTGCAGTTTCAGAAGTTTGCTGTAAAAGACTAAAGCCGCGGTGCTTTCCGTGTTTATCAGCAAATGTTGTATCCTTTGGAGATACGCTCGCTGCTGTGCTAATGAAGATTAAGCCTATCAAAGACCAAAGTGGAGCGGAATGAAAATATACAAAACGTTCTGAGAAGTGTGGCTGCAGTGCTTTGATTGAAAGGGAAATTCTTGCTTTATGTTTATGTGTGATAAAACACATTTGTTTATTAGATGGTTTGGTTAAATAACGACCATGTTGGCAAATGCAATTGGTTTTACATTTTGAAAAAATTGAAATGTGTCCAGCAAACAAAGAATGCAGGAGTGCTACTTGGATGTACTGGTTCTTTCAAAAGGTGTCTCTTTGGTGCTCTTCAGTGCAGGGATCAACATTCAACTTTGAAAAGAGACACAAAACTGAGGCACAAAGAAAAGTACTAGTTAAAAGGCCTTTATTTCAGCATGGCATCATCAGGGCAAGCTGTTTGCCCTGATGAAGGCCTACAAGGGCCGAAACACATAGGCAATGTTTCAATTAGTTGGCCATCCTGAAATAAAGGCTTTTTAACTACTTTTCTTCACCTGCAGTTTTGTATCTCTTTTCAGAATAGAAATGTGTGTTTGGCTGGTTAGGCAGTAATAACAGGATAATAGCAGTACAAACAGAAACGCTAATATTCAATAATGTTTTATGTCTGGCTTCTGGTGTTTTGGGACTTCTTTGTCTGGTGTGAACAAATCTAACCTTTGTTCTCGAAATTTCTGTTGGTCCGTAAGGATTGCATCACATACATATTCACACAGGCCGTATTTCTCTTGATTGCTGTTGCCTTGGTCTCTACTTTTTAACAACACGGCAAATCATTGAAATCAATAATAGTCGCAGTATTGCCAATGTGCAGTTACCAAACTTGCAACTCTTGGAAACATTCACAATTCTCTGGTCGACTCGATATCCTTCTACCTGTTAGCATTAGCGTTGAACATTGTGTGTTATGTGTGATCAGGAAGTTCCTGGCTTTTGTCGACCCAATGACCACATTTTTGCCATTTCTGTCAAAAAGGTGAACATTTGTTACTGAATGCACATAGCTTTTGAGATAATTATTAGTGTAATCTGTAAGTCATAAGTATTCTGCTTTTTTGGCTAGGTCAGATCTCTGGGAACACAAGTGTAGCCTAAGAATTAGTCCTCACTAAAAAGTCAATGAGGAAAATGAACCGATGGCTGTTGACGTGAACGGACTCCTCTGTAATTCATCAGGTTCACATGGGTCCACTGTACTGTACCTCATCGGCATTGGAGGCATGGTGTCCTCTGTTAATACTTAAAACCCCTCCCTCAAGGTTCCTGAGCTGGAACAAGCTATCTTAATGACATGCTAATTGATTTAGTGCAGCGCAGATATCAGTAGGCTGCCACACCGTGATAAACGGGAGAGTAGGTCGAGCCTTTCCTTTAGAGGAGACTCATCAAACTTAAGTCCTTCATTGGTTATATAAACACATTTTTATATCGCGCTGCCCACTTGTGCTGCAGAGGTGTGTCCTAAGTAGCTTGTTTTATCCATACCTTTTACAGTTGACTCAGGCACTCCTCATTGTTGTTATAATAGAAAAACTAAGACACCATCATCCTAGTGGATAGTCATGAGGTCAACAAGCCCAGAAATAATAAAATATACAAGGCTCATTCCATTCCATTGTGTTGATTTTCATTTATACTCACAATTTATTGGAGGGAATATTGTGAAAGGAAGTTCTTAAATTGTAGTAGCTATTTGATTGTAGTTGGTTGTGAGAGCTCCAACCTACAATATACATTTCATCCATGTTTAAAACTAGTGCTGCCTATACCAAGACATTTGTTACCACTAACCAGTGGTTACCAAAATGTGGTCTAAGGTCCTCATTGATCCAGGGCCTCCACCAACACATTGAGCTTAAAAACTAACTTGAACATGTATGTGTTTTGATATCAAATGGACCAATCCGTATTTAGTGATGTCACAGGATCTAAGCAGCCGCAGAATCCATATGAATGACAAGTCTGCATTGTTATTGTTTTGCTAGAGGACAGAGCCTGTTTAGAGTGAAAATGATGCATGTATACTGTATATAAATTTATACCATTCCTGTTCACCAGGGATCTCCAATCGGCAGCTCAGGACCTACCAGTTGCTCTCTGGCCCTTTCTTCGTAGCTCGCTATAGACTTTCTACATTTCTACGCATGCTTGATAAGTCACATTTTAGATGCATTTTCTATTTCTTCAGAACATATTCAACAGAATTTGCAAAAAAGGACAATGTTTTTGTTAATTTCTATGATGATGAAATATAATTTAGGCTATTAACTCTCCAGGGTGCCTCCTAAGTTGGATAGTTTCACAAGTGTCTGCAGAGGAATTAGCTCCCTGACATTTCTGTTACATAAAAGTAGCTCATCGGGGTAAAAGAAAAGTTGGAAACCCCTGCCCTAGACTGAACACTTATTTCGGGACCATGTGGGAAATGCCCCTTGGATATTTAATTAACCAATGTTTGTGAATATGGGACTTGCTGCTCTAACCATTTTAGAATCGGTTTGTACAAGTGTGGATAACTGGCTTTAACTTATCAAAGCATTGCTGTCCAACAAGTCCAGAGTTGAACTTACAGCATTAATATGCAAGAGATTTAACTTTAGTGCCTCAGTCTAATTATTTATGATTCCTTTTACCTTGACTAGATTTGTAAAGGTACACTAAGCTTACGTTCTTGCTCCCGCTCCAGGCTGTATGGGAGGAGACCGCTGGTGTGATTACTTTGCTTGTTGCCGTGTGATTGCAGGGTCTCTGGCATGTGATTAGGGGGAATGGGCCGTATCTCTCGCCATCTCAAAGGGGGATCAAATCAGCCTCAAAGCCTGGCTGCAGGCGCTGGTGCATTTGAAAGTCAATGTTTTATTTCTGAGCATAAATTACTTGATCGGGCCAGTTTTTTTGCCCAAGGTTGTGTCCAAAAGGAAGCCCTACCGCAATTTGGAGGTAAGAGAATGCTTGATGTTTACATATGTATACCCCTTCATCAATTCGGGAGGTTTATGGTTTAAATTGGAGGCTGTTGGGGAATCCTTGCCACATCTAAATTCCGCATACACCCTTCTCCATTACCCCTTAAAAAACGGTGTTAAAACGCGTTCGTGCCTTACCTACCGCTGCCCTGAGCGCCGTTCTTCTGAGGTGGGGGGAAGACGGTCATACTTCCCCCTTATGTCCAATTGATCTGCTGAACTTTGAAAGGATGTAAACGCTCTTCAAAGTCGAGCTAAAGGTTGCGGCTGCGCTCGAGTCATGCTGAGTTCTAAAGCACTATCCCCCCGCGCTGCGCTCCTTTTAGACTGCTTTGTATTGAGCCACTGAACGGAAAATATGAAACGCCGCGTGTGTCATTACAAGTTGTGATCTTGGCAAAATGTGAGTCAAATGATCTTGTACAGCCTTTGTTGTCGTTTCACTTTCTTCTTCTGAGCAGCCAGCCGGTCTTCATCATTATGCTGCTGTCGGCTTAAACTGCTGTGGTTTTGACAGTTCCTCTGCTGTCCAGTTTCGGACCTGCAGAACATCCCAGCTAAAGTTATCAAGAAGCAGTCGGACCTTTTGCCTTTGATCCTCAGTTTCTTCTGTTTTTACCCTTCTTTAAACCCCTCCAGTTGTGATTAGTTGTTTTCCATGAGCTCCACCCCGTCGTTTTACCCTATTACTAATTATATTTAGTGTATAGCTTAGATGTATAAACAACAGGGCGGAGCTAATGGCAAGTCTAGCTCCATCTCACCTGAGGGGTTTAAAGCACAGTCTGCAAAAAAACAGAAAAATCATCTTTTGGATGAGAGACAAAAAGTCTTCAATTCTCAAAATAACCCAGTACTGACTGCTGTTTGAGAACCTTTCTTCTCAAGGAAAACTGATGTATTAGCTTACACAAACAACTGGAGAACAATGCATTCCATGTGCACCTGCAACAAAGTATAATATTCCTTTCATCGTTTTCCCATCTGTTGCCTCGGGAAATGCTTCAGTGTGCATATAGTTTTTGCACAAGATACTCTTCCTTTTATCTCTTTTTATTTTTCGAGGCTTGGGGCCGTCACAAAGACTACTCACGTAGGTCCTTCGATGAGTAAAGCAGTGCAGCCTTTCTCCTGGCTTGCCTCTGTTTCTGCTGCTCTGATAGATGATGCTGGATGCCTTGATTGACAGGGGCGTGCGTCTCGATGGGGCAGAGGCACAGAGGCTGCAGCAGGAGGAGTGGTACATGCTGTAACTCACCCGGGTTCACAGATAAGACCATGCTCAGGTCTGCTGTGTGGCAGAGTGGAGTGATGGATGAACGGGACGCAGCCAGTCAAGAGCCAATCAGGGGAGAACTGGGACCCGTCAGAGAGCGGCAACTGGCGCTTCTGTTGAAGTTGTTGGGAAGGTTATCTGAGGCTAGGTTTTTGAAAGAAATTGCCCTAATTATTGTATGTTTAACAAAAAAAAAATTATGAGATATTTATTTGTATCGCTTAATGCCATAACTGCAGTTAGGTTAAGAGCAACAAGGAGAATTGTAGGATGTAAAGGCTCCTTACCATCTTTACAGCCTTACCACCAGGCTGTGGAGCCAAGACTACCAAATGCTAAATGTGGTGCAGCCATCTTTTTAACGTAACTGCACATTGTCCTTTAAATAAACTAAACTTCAAACCACAACATATAAATATTATAAAAATGCATTATAAATAAGATGTCCCCCTGAGGAAGGCCTGTGGGCTGAAACACTTTGGGGTCTAAGTCTAAAATATCAATCAATCAATCAATCAAAACTGTATTTATAAAGCGCTTTTCATACAAAATGCAGCTCAAAGCGCTTTACAGATTAGAAACACATTAAGACAGATCATTCAATTACACCCCCACCCAGAATTGTCACACACATCAGTATTCGCACGCTCATCCGAATGCGCACACACAGACGCACGGACACACGGACACACACACACAGACACACACACACACACACACATGCATGCACACACACACACACCGGGATTTCTGCAAATAGAAGTCTTGTAAGTGCATAAGGCTGAGTGCAGATGGAGTAGGAAAGGAAGTTTTTTTTTTTTTTTTTTTTTTTTTACTGTCCAGCAGAGGAGCCGTCTAGATATATATGTCTAGAATAGACATGAAATAGACATGCCATAAAGAATAAAGGCATTTAATTAAACCTCTGCTTTTTGATAATACTTTATTGATCTCACAATGAAGAAATCCACTTGTTTCAACAGCTATTAAGATGGGATCACACACATATAGTTTATGAGAGCTAAGAGACATTACTTTTTGTATTTGATTCTAATTAATTATTATTACCTGTTTTTTGTTTTTTTTTTTGCAAACTTTCTCTTTTCTTCTTTGATGGCACATTTTTTTGTCAAGAAATGTGCCATCAAAGAAGAAAAGAGAAAGTTTGCAAACCCCCCCCCCCAAAAAAAACAGGTAATAATAATTAATTAGAATCAAATAAAAAAGTAATGTCTCTTTGCTCTCATAAACTATATGAACTATAACTATACTATAACTAAAACTATATGATCTCTAAATGCACACTAATTAAGATAAAATCCAAGTATTATTTATTTTGGACACTAGAAATGGGCTTTATCGTTTGCAAACCAAAGTAGGATTAGTCATCCATTCTATTAAATGTTCCTAAGATTACCACAATGAAATCATTATAGTAAGTTTATATTTTTCATTTTTTTAAATTTATTTTTTGACCTTTATTTAACCAGGAAAGTCCCACTGAGATTAAGAATCTCTTTTTCAGGCGAGTCCTGCCCCCAGAGGTGATCCTATTGTACATGTTTTTGTGGTAGGGGAAACCGGAGGAAACCTACGCAGACACGGGCAGAACATGCAAACTCCTAACTCCCAAACTTGAGTTCATTCTCACTCTAGATATACACCATATCAGCCTGTATAATGTACATATTATCTGAACATAGGTCATGGCCTCACTTTTATTAAATATGACATAGGTCAGTAAAGCTAAGGTGTGAGCCCTAGAGAATCAATTAGTTAATAAGGAGTTATGCAAATGCCACATAATAAGACAAAGGACGGTCTTCTTTTAAAAATTGTCCTGTTGAGAGTAAATATGTGGACCCTGTTGTTAACCCGTATCCGAGCTGTCTGAAAGGGCATCTAGTGTGGCCAGTGCTGGTAGATCTGTCCGGGCTAATCAAAGGGGGGTGGCTTTAATTGCCTGAGCACGGCACAAAGCCAGGTGGTCTGAGGAGGGTCGTCACCCGCCTCGGGAAAGGTCTGCCCCCCCTCCACTCACGCCTCTCTGTTTTCTTCACCTTCTGCCTCAACAACACACCAAGAAGTCCTGGTTAGCTCTCCAGAGGGCAACAGCAAAGTCACCCCAGCCAAATGTGCGCCTTAATTCCCAAGTGAAAAAGTAAAAGCTTGTTGTGGTTTCTGAATTTGAATTTGGCCTTTCACTTCTTCAAACTCCTGCAAAAGACAATGACCTCATTTTTTACATTTCACAACTCTCAATCAAAGCTCTGAATTGTTGTTGAATTTCCATTTTTCCCCACTATCCCACAATGTTTTTCACCATTGTTTTCTTCAGTGACTTGAGCTAATTATTTATGAGACTTTCAGGAGACTATTATTTGAAATTGGTTTACAGAAAGCAGCACATACAGTATAAGTAAATTGCCCCTGTACCCAACAACCATTGGCTCTCACACACATTCACTGGGCTCACTTTAATGTAGAGAACACAAATAAGCGGATTCTGGTCTGGATTCCCAAATGCTGACCCGTTCAGACACGAACCTTGGATCTGAACTTTGTAAAGCCATCAGTCGCGTGGCTAGAGTCTTAAAAATATGAGGACCATAATTATCCAATTAAATGTGCTTGATCATTCTAGAGAAGGGTTTTCTGAGTCATCATCTGTACTTGCTAGTTGAAGTGTACGATGGTTTGGGCTCTCATCAAAGCTTAGGCCTATTCTCTTTGTGTACCATTACTATGTAGTGATATGAACTTGTAAAAAAAAATATTATTAATATGAATTCCTCAAATAAACACTAAAACTAAAAAAAAAAAATACTAAAGCTCCCTGGTCACAGGCTTAAGATAGACCAATGGGAGGGGTTTTTACTTGTTGTAGATCCACCCCTCTTTAAACTTTGAGCTACTATCACTTAAAGAAAACAAACATTTACACAAACACGTGAATCTGTGTTTCCCAAATCTATTGTTTCCTTGGGAAACATTTGAAGACGAAAAACCTAATCAAAATGTTTGTAATTGTTAGAGCCGTGTGAACCTGGACTACAGCAAGAACGACTTAATCCGGTATAAAACGGGTCCTAACTTGGACTAAACTAGGATTATAGCAAGTAAAATTACACCATGTGTTCAAAACCTTTACTTGAGTTACTTCATTTTCCCTCAAATTGGACCTCACATGCATAACTTTGGTCCCTGCTTCCTATACACTTATTCTAGTCAATGATCCTTTTACCCAGTGCCTGTCTATATTGTGGTATAAACATTGCACGTGGGAAGAGCACAGGGCTGTCTGACTTATGGCTGATGCATTCATCACGCTGGTGCCAGGCCAATATCACACTGTCAGCCGGGAACGTGTGGCATTCGATCACCATGAGAGCCACTGACAGAACAAGTCCTTTTCCATTACGCTTGCTCAGGCCAATCTTCAATATTACCCCCGTGCGCCGCCGCCATTCTGTTTATTTCACTGGTTTGTACACTCATTCAGGTGTTAATCAGAGGGAAAGTGGAAGGACTGTACGGAGGTGGTTTTCGGGTAATTGCTTTGTTCCTGCAAAAATAATATGAATGATGAATCTGAAATAATGACTTGAGACTAAACAATTGTCATCAAATGCCATGTTTATTTTTTGTTTAGTTTGTTTGCGTGTTCAACCATGGTAATAGCCTTATCCACTAGGCTTTTGTGACAGAGACAGAAGAAGAGCATTTGGATTGGCCCTTTCTTCACTTCAAACTCTGTGGACTTTAGAGTTATTACTAGCATTGGGCTTTCGCGAATATCTATGGAAAGAAAAGTGATAGGGCTTTATAATGAGCCTACCCATGTCCTTCTAGGCCGTCCGGAAAGGTGTAACGTGCATAAAATAAGTTTTTACAAAAAATTATTCTGTGTACTGTACGTTCTCAGTCGTACAGGAGTTGTCCATCATTTCGATCTTACTCCAAAGACAACTACAGAGTACAGATGAAGACTGACGAATCTTTGCCTACGATTTACTTTTAATAATAGTTTATAACCTATAAGTGTAATAGGCAAAAAAGTGCAATAAATACTTGGATTTTTTTCTGATTTGTGGAAAAAATGAACATTTGTACAATAACTACAAGCTTTATTTTCCACCCCCTGAACCAACAGGACCCACAAAACATTTGTATAAAGTCTACAGCCTTTATTATTGATATTTTACATTTACTGCCATAATTATGTGACAAAATACATTTTTGCTGTATTTTTGTTGTTGTTTTTCGGCTTCTATCGAGATTATTTCATTGACATGACCCTGCTGCAGGATACAGATGATGAAAATTCAACTTGTGCTGAAAATAAAGATGCCCAACACTTGACGGTGCATCATGAAAAAACACAAAATGAAAAACAGGTGAAGGAAAATGCCCTTGGTTCCGTGAAATTTACTTTTTAAACCATTTTGAGACCAGAAGGAACAATATTGTCAATCTTCAAATGCAACACAAAAAGAACTATAACATCTTCAAATATTAGTGCAATGATTTTAAGTACTTAGTGACTTGGTATCTGTTGTGTATGTATTGGAAAAAGCCAATCAACTCTAAAACCTCCTTTGGTAGCCTATTGCATGTTGCCCTTACTTTCACTCTTCTAATAAATAACATTTCATTTTCAATCAATAAAGTAGTACATGAATCCAGCACGCACCTGCTCATCTCAAAGACACACCGGTTTTCATTTTGCAAGCAGCTGAATATTTCTCTGTGATAATGATCCGATAATAATGGTTTCCTCCTGCTCTGCCTGGAACTTATTAAACAGTGCGGTTGATGCGACCAAACGTGCTCGCCTCTGTGTCTGTGCTGTATTCCCAGTGTTTTATTCAGAGAGGGCTGTTAAAAGGCAGTCGTCCTGTCGAGTGGTCCCAGTCTGCCGCTGTGTTCTCTTCGCCTCCAGCTACGAATTACTATTTATGTGCTGAACTCCACACTACAGCCAGTCCCCGCTCATCCAGGCCCACTAAAGAAGAGCAACTCTGAAGTTTTACTCCTCTCTGGCTTATATGACTTCCTTTGGCAGAGCTAAAGGTGGACAGGAGTTGGCTGAGGTAAAAAGGCAAGATTTTTTTTTATCAATTTGCTGGAGAAATTACTACTAATACATTCTTATGTTTCCACCATTAATCCGTATTACAGTGTAACCTGTTAGCTGAGCAAGTGAACCGAAAGGAGAATTGCTAGTTGGTCAAAAGGCTGGCGTGCACAGATAGACGAGCCCTGACTGTTATATTTATCCACAAGGATTATCTGATTAGCTGATTCATCTATATACAGGCTTTGTACAATTCCAATTAGAAACACAATAAGCAAAGTGCACAATACGCCTGTGCATGCATGGGTCATTCACGCTGAAAATAACTGACTACCATGCAAACCACTTAGTACAGGTAGCAAACCATGGAGGGTAATGGCTAACAGGCAGTGGTTTAGGGTTTAAGCTTCAAGTAACTTGACAGGTGAAATGACAGGTGCTTTGTGTCATGGTCATCTGCTTTAATGGAATTTACTGTATAGGCCTGAATGTTGCCGGAAAAAAACACCATTGCAAGGCTACTCCGAGTCCACTTAAAGACCAGAAAGAAGTAATGTGGTTATAAACCTCCCTTCATTCGTCATAATTTGTCAACAACAAAGAAAGATCCAGACAGATTTAAAAGATGGACTAAAATTGTTTCTTGCACACATTTATTTTGTCAATATGTTGAAACCA
>OMNZ01050933.1:0-12296 GCA_900303255.1 Lesueurigobius sanzi
TAATGTCTGTAGGATGCTCTTTGTACAAGTTCCACATGTCATTCCTCATTTGAAAGCTAAGAACCTCTAAAATTGTGAGAGAGCCAGATCCTCATTCTGCTCTGATTAGATTATGGTCCGAGATTTATCCCATATTTGGGACAATCAGAGCTAAAATATTTGCAAAAAAAAACAAAAAAAAAAACTTCTATAACCAATGCCTTTCACAAAAAACACAAACATTTGACCCTTGGTGGAAACCAGACATAACTTACCCCTTAAGTGCCCCCTGGGGTCCCTGAACCCCTGGTTGAACATAAACAGCTGAATGTACCATAGCGCTGTGACTGTGTTTCAATAAAATCTGTCATTAATGTCACTCACAGGTTCAGGTCACACCCCTCTCATCCCCAGTTGGACCTCCACCAAGGCTCCCCCGGTCATTCTATTCCTGTGTGAATATAGCTTATAGGAAACATGCACACGTATCCACATTGATATCATTCTAATATCTGTGTAGGAGGTGAATATTCATCTTTGTCAAAGCCGTACCCACAGGTGGCTTTGTGCCTCTCACATTCACCATCAACGCTGTGCAAAATGTGCATGAGTCAGGCCAGCCTTTTCATCCAGGAGCAGAACGAGATCAAGGATTCTTCAAACTGATCACCAGGTCTTAAATGGAGAAGACTTTAAAGACAAACACATGGGAGATGTAATGTTTGAGATTCTTTTCGAAGTTTATTGAAAGGGAGAAACGGAAGGGAGGTGTAAGTTCAAAGGAATTGAATAGTCTTGAAGACAGAAAAACAGCTTTCATCAGTGTAAGCAGAGTTAAGTTTTGATAATCTTCATTCACCAATGTCCACACTGTACTGAATCATGGCCATGGGTTTTTAAAGGAAAGAATGTGAGATTTATAACTGTGCAATGCTAAAATCTGTTTCCATAGGGTATTTTATATGTCTTCAAGTTTATGTTCAACAGCCAGATTCAAGAAAGCAAAAATGGGGGGGAAATACAGTAGCTTTGGCACTTTACCTCAACATAGTGATTTGAAGGAGAGGCAGATGATTGTGCTGCGGTGGAGGATGGGTAAAGGAGGGTTAACAGAAGAACAGAGTGTAGCTCATAGCAAGACGGTCTCTGGTTTGATTCCTGGACTGGGGGAGGCTTTTCTTTGTGGAGTTTGTATGTTCACTGTGTGCCTGTGTGAGCTGACAAATGATCTGATTTCCCTTACCACTAAATATAGGCACTATAGGGGCCATCACTCCCTGAAAAAGATATTCTGATTCTAAAGGTCAGGTTCAGAGAGAGCCACAGAGTGCAGTCTGTTATTGGCCAGTAATAGCATGTTATAATGAAGCAGACATATAATGTTCACACAAAATCAACCAAACAATTGAATGTGGTAAACATAAGGTTGTCCTCCATGTCATATCACTCCTCGTCTCTCCATCTTCTCCTCAGCCCGCGCTCTGAGGTCACTGCTCTGTAAATGAGAGCATTGTTCCAGAATGGAGAGGTTGCCTTTGTGCTGAGGATTATCTGTTGCCGTTCAGCTCGGGGATTCACTTCCCTCTGCCGCGTGAGCCGGTCAGTGAGCGCCGCAGCACTAAGCTTGTTATTATTGTTTGGGGAAATGGAGGCTCCTTCACAAGAGAATACACAAGGCGACAAGAAATGTGAGCTAGAGAGGAGCAGGCATGGCCAAATGTTGAATGGTTTAGTGCAACTGAAGGGAGGGAGAATCAGTGGATGTGCAGCAGCTGGACACAGGTTAGCTTAATGACAGGGACCGGATGATGAGGGAACATGAGGATGGAGCGTGGTGTGTTTTGAAAAGTGACAGCACAAGCTTTATAAAATACTAGTCTTGATGAGTTAGTATATGATTATAGTCATATGACTATGATTGGTTTTCAAAGTCACTCGAGGCTCAACCTTTGAAAAGGTACCCTATTTTATAGCTAATGAGTTTTATGTTTTGACTGGTTGGACATAAATAATATTGGACTAAACTTGGCAGAGTAAAACAAGGCAGTAAAATCACAGGCCATTCACAAACTCAGTTGTCTCAATGTAACCAGTATAGATTATTATTACGGTATAATTACACAAATTGCCCTGTTTTGTTATTGTTTGGTCCATACCTGGCCATATTGTATAGACTTGGTCCTCCAGCCGCTTCTTCAGTGTTTTTGTTTCTTCTTCGTGTGTTTTGCCTATATATACGGGGTGTGACTGCTGCCTCTTCCCTTTGCCAACTCCTATTGGGAAGAGGTCAGTCATCTTATGTCATCCTTGGTCTTAAGTGTCTTTTAGCTAATATTATTCTTTTATTTACGTTTGTGAATATATTTTGCTTGTTTGTAACTTCATATTGAGTTAGTCCTGTTCCGATGTTTTAATTTATTCATGTACAATGTGTGTCGGGATGCTAACGCTCTATTGTCTTTTCTGTAGTTTGGGCTGGATGGCTAGCGGCACGTTTTTATGCCATTGTCTTTCTTTTTCAACCAGATTAAACGGAGGCTGTCTCCAAATTGGTTCCCGCTGTATCCGTGGCTCCTTATGCACAACAAATAACACAACGCAGAAGTCCACCGGTCACACTAACATCACAGTAGAGCAGTGCATCTTAGTCTTAGTTATAAGATGACAGATAGCCATCCACTGTCCCACCACTTTGAGCTCCTTCCATCGGGGCAGAGATACAGACTTCCTTGTGCTAAGGAGAACGTGTGCCCTGTGCCATCAGGAGCTGAATAAGTTGTAGACCCCAATGTCGCACAGTCTGTACGTTGATGAGAGGAATCTGCTGTTGTGTCTGCAATTATCTGATTTTATTTTATTATCACCATTTTTATGGATAATAATGTATTTGTGTGGTTGTATTGTATTGAGAAGGTGAATGGGCAAGACAAAGACAGATGTCTGCCATCATTGCGCATCATAGACATTGTAGAAGTCTTTATCACTGAATTCAACTATAAGACGCTTATGTATTGTAGCCTATTGTAGCTCATTCCTTTATCATTATTAGACCTTTGCTCGGTGGTGCTTCACAGCTAGAAGGTCCCAGGTTATTTTCTGTCTGAAGTTTTCTAGTTCTCCCCGTGTCTGCGTAGGTTTCCTCCGGGTGCTCCGGTTTCCCGTACCACTAAAACCATGTGTAATAGGCCAGGATGAATGAGAATGTGTTTGTAATTGTGGGACAGCCAGTGCGTCTATGACTGAGACTTACATTAGTATTTTATTAGGAGTCTTGGAGAGTTCTGGTAGGTTCAGACTGATGGCAGCCTCTTCATCCCAAAGGTCTGAGGTATTAGACTCTCTGTCAGTGCAGACAAGCCATGTCTAATCCTTTTAGTCCACGTCAACAACTGCACTAAATTTATTTCAAATGTAGCTCTGGTGCAGACAGTAATGTGACAGGAGCAGACATATGAGACAGATGTTCAACAATATACATTTATATTTAAAGAGGAAATCCACTGTAATGCTCTGGATCACTTGTACGTCTAGCCATATTGACAAGTGAACTGTTCATTGGCTGTTCTTGTCTACTACCCTTCTCTGTACAAGACACTAAAGCCTCCAAAGATCTTTAATAAAACTGTAGATAGGACATGATACTCGTTGATGTGGCAAAAGTGGCGGCTACTTTGTGAGGCTAATGCTAATAGCAAGTAATATAAAAACGGGAACATTCATTTTCATTGATAAAATGTAAGAATTTGAGATACAGTAATTATTTTGGATTTGTTGTATTGTTAGTGAGTCTAGGTATTTCTGTACACATATTCACTCTGAAATAGAAAGTTTTGTATGTCTTTTAAGAACACATGTACACATAGCATACTTTAAATGTTTCATCTAAAACATAAAGCTATCTTGTGTTTCACTCACTTGTGTTTTAGCCGACCAGATTTTCTGACTAAGGAACTGGGATGCTATTTGGGATTTAGTTGCTTGGCCTGCCATTTCTTGACTGTTTTTCCCAAGCTAAATGGTAAAACTGCATGTTTATGTCTTACCATGAACCAATCAGCATTGACATGATAGACTTTTTTATTGGTTTCTAATTTGTAATGGACATTTGCATGGCCCCAAAGACATACATTTTCAAGCAAAGTGTGTTACTTTGTGGATCATATTGGCCAAAAACTGGGACACTTGGGATAGATCCTGTGTAAAACAGGGACAAATGAATGATTTTGGAGGAATGCATGGGGACATGGGACAAAACTGGGACTGTCCCGGGTAAACTGGGACATCTGGTCATCCTAGCAAACATACATTTTTAAACTATCTTACTATATAAAACAAAAAAGGTGAGGCAAAAAAGCAACTGGACTCACGTTTTAGAATGCCAAATGCAGTATATCTGCACAAGGAGGAGACGGGTGAGTCTTTTGAGGACAGGGACACATGCCTGTAGGATAAAGAGCAGCGGTGGTTTGGAGAGGAGTCAAGGAGGCCATATATGAGAGCTTCCAGCTGACAACTTGGACAGAGTCGTCCAAAGGACATGACCTGGGCCCGGGTCATGTCTGGAGACACCGCCAGTCATGTCATCTGACGTCACTGGAAATGCACCATCCACGCCCACCACGTCTATATCAGATGGGCATGTCAACCACGGACAACTGCCCTGAGGAAGCTCCCCGGATAGAAAGTGAAACGTTGGCATTCTAATACGTGAGTCCAGTTGTTTTTTTCCCTCACCTTTTTTGTTTTTGAACTACCACCTGGATGACTGAGAATTTGCCCCAGAAAAAAAAAAAATCTTACTATAGACAGCTCAAAACATATGTCTCAATAATGTGTTTTTAATACACCTGCTTTTGTTGCGTTCCAGTTGTCCTCGGAGGTCGGAACAGTGAGCTCAGAGTTTCTGTGTTCCAGTGTCAGGTCAGAAAGTTTAATGAAACTTAAACCTAATTTAAGCTACAAAGCTGGTAAAAGTCAGTTTTTTATGCCCCTAACTAACTTATTTTAGAAACCCGAAGAGTGTGGTTGTATTTCTGATTTTATAAATCATGTTACAAATCATTTACAGAGCACAGTTAGCTCTTGTTGACATTAGCCTGTCGTGGGTGTTAGCATCATTAGCATCACAGATCAAACAGTCTATTTAATAACTGCTGAGGCTCAACTGCAGCTGGAGGTAAGTGACAGACAGCGGGCGAGCAACAGAGGGCTAGAAACACAAGAAATATAAAAATATTGTACTAACAATCTTGTTTCCTCTATAGCTAAGTCAGGCTCTTGAGATCCAACCCAAGTCTCTTGAGTTGGAATTACAGGGTTGGTGTGCATTCCAATTGAAATTTCCTGGTCGGAGCTTGGAAATTCTGACTCCGAGATCAACTTTAACGCTTTAAACAAAATATATACATTTGAAATGACAATAGAAAAGGAAAGCTGCTGGAGCTAAATGTATAATTCTGCTTGTATAACTGCTCCTCATTGGTCCTGTCTCCTCTCTTCCCCCTCCTCCACCTGTCACTTGTGCAGGTACCGCGCTCCTCTGACACACATCCCGGTCCACTCAACCTGAAAACTCAGTCTGGCATCTCCTCCAGCTGCACTGGGCTGATGAGGGCTAGTGCTATACCTCTTCAAATGCTACCTCCTTCCAAACCAAGTGAATAGGTTGTGTTCATATGACATCACAAGATACTAAAGAGCCTCTAGTTCAAAACTGAAGGTGTGCAGCTGAAAAAGGAGACGTGTAATTCAATACTTATGGATGTGGACAGTTAGCATGTTGACTATTCTGGTATACTTTGCAGAATTCATTAGCATGTTCAATGTACTATAGCCTATAGCCGTTAGCATTAGCCAAACATTGCAATGTATGAACAATCTTCTAATGTATCAGCTGTTGTCAACCCATCGAACACATATGTATGATGTCAAAGCCTAACTAGAAATCATTCATTAATGTACAGAACTTTTGGGATTTTACTTAAGATAAGAAATAGCTTGCGAAAGTGACATCTGAGCTAAATCATTTCAGTTAAGTTTCGTTGCTTTTTTGAGGGTCGGATACATGTCTAATGCCCACCAACCCTCCTCTTAAAGTATGTTAACGATAGAAATCACAGAATTGTTATAAATGACATGAATAAATTACGTAAATGAGGTACATAACGGTAGTGTCTGGGAAGTTTTATGCTAGCCCGGCGTACGCAGGTGTTGCACCAGGCTCGAATAGCTAACGACATTTGTGTTATTTCTATGCGGAGAAGTCTATGGCGATGACTATACTGTCAAAATACAGATAAAAAAAAAAAAAAAAATGGTAAAAAAAAAAGTTGTCCAAAGTAGTGGCAATACTCAAAAACATGATAATGATGATAACCAGAAGAAAGGACATTCAGCCATTCCCAACATGAGGCAGGTTTGTGGATCCAGTCACTGCTAAATAATAATCAGGCTTTCTCACAAAAAATATAGAACGTGAACGCAACCTATTCAGCAGAAGTGGCTTTAAAATGGTTTGCAAAATGGCATCTTTGGTATTCAGTTCATCATATCTCAGCATATAGCAGTCTTGGATTTGGACTTTTTTTGTGTGCGCGTGTCATCTCCCACACATTGCCTCTGGTGCCGTCTCATACTTACCTACACACGTCTTGACAGTTTTTCTTGTCTGTCAAGAATACAATGGATTCTGACAGTATCTTGGAACAAGGAGAAATAGCAGTATCGCAGATGAAGCAATTTCAACATCATGTCGTTGTTATAGACACGAGGCTCAGACAGAAGCTGCTTCTGGTGGAGGGTCAACTTGGCCATATCAGAGAATGAGGATGTTTAGGAGATGGGATTCATGGCTATTTTAATGAGAGTTGAATCTTTGAGACGTGTAGAGCCAAAAGTATTGGCAGATTTTTATTTGGATGTTGTTTTGAATCACTAAAGATTCGAGCAGTACTGCTTTTTTACTTTAGAAATACACCTGTGTAAATAAAACTGAAAGGAGAAAGGAGTCTACAACGGCACAACTGCTCTTTATCGTTTCATAGATCAATTTCATAGTTTTTCCATTGTACTCAGAAAAAAAGTCGTCATCTGTACTGAGATGTTTTTATTGTATTGAAGAAGTTTTGACTAGATGGGGAACATTCACAATCTGTTGAAGTTGTTCATGTTAAAAACACAGTTCAGCTCGATAACATTTAGTGATCAACGTCACATTGCAAGTATATATATTCACCATAATTATGGAAGTATGTTGTTGTTTATGTCTCTCACATTAGACACTTCAGTTCAGTCACAGTTAGGGATGGGAATCAAGAACCGGGTCTACTTGTAGAACTGGTTCGGCTTGGAACAAGTCTGTCTGCGGGACCATGGGGCAACTTGCCTTGGGGGGATCGCACACAAAGACTCGGAGGCTCCCGCAACTCGCTAAAGAAACATCAGCTTGTGGCAACTACAGAAAGGGACATATTGGGACTTCGAACGGAGAATTCTTCAGATGAAGACAACGCAAAGTAAGCAATAGGCTTTTTACTAGGAGAATACTGTCGGAAATGATCACACGTGAATGTCCAGTATGGAAATGAAGGGTACACGCCCACTGAATATCCTTAAAATACACCCGATTTTCAAACACAAAATGTATGCTTTTAAAGACACCAATACAATTATCTGAAAAACTTAAAAAAAACAACGAAAATCACTATTTTGCTCAGATGTTGTGCTGCCATTTTAGACTGATGCGCCCTAGCTCCCCATCGGCAAGTTTATGTTTGTGGAGTTTATACAATAGTTAGGTTTATTATGATAAAACATTGGGCACTTATTCATAGTATAAATTGACTTTTTGTGTAAAACTTTTGTACCACCATGAGCCACAGTATTTTTGTGAACTCAAATAAATAATTTTTCTTGAAAAAATAAAGCCTTATCTGTTTTTGATACACAACTTTATCAAAAGCATAATCATTCCTTGCTATTCCCACGACACACAGACAAGTCAGACATCAATAAAAAATCAATAAAGAATCAAATTGTTTATCAGAATCGAAAATGGAATTGGAATCACAAAAATCGTATCAATTCCCATCCCTAGTCACAGTTATGGTGCTGTTCATGCAGGAGGGGCGTCCAGTATTAAAACGTTCATGTCCTCCAAGCAAATGAGTGATACATAATTACAAAGTGGTGGAGAATAAAAGCCAGACACAAGGACGTCCTGTTTCCTTCGGTCAGTGGTGTTATACACGTACACAACAGTTCTCATTACTGCTGATGGACAAGCCCCAAACTTTTACAAAGAGCCTTCAAACTGATCAGACCTCACCAGCCACTGCTATGTGCTTATATACTTTAGAAAGGATTCTAAGACTGTGACTCCAGCCCATCAAGTTTATATCACAGAATCCAACACAAACTATAAACAACTATAACCAATAGAGCTCTGTAAACTTCCACACCACAGCCCTGTGCAAATTGATGTAAAAAATATTATCAAATATGTTGAATGATTCAAATAAAAGTAGACAGTCCATAAAAATTATAAAAAATACAAGTTGACAGGGTCCAGTATGAAAATGTTTTTTTTTTAAGATATACAGTACTGCCAGCTCTGCAGCATAGCACCCTTGCCTCACTGCAAGACGTCTGTGTGTTTAATTCCCAAAACATGGAAATGTCTCATTATTAGTGATGTGACGTTCATGACCGAATCAGCTCTTTTGAACGGCTCTTTAAGGTAACCGGTTCGATCCGGATCTCAATTGTGAAAAGAGCAGGATCCTTTTTTTCAGTGAAAGAATTTTGCACAAAAAAGGATTTGTCAGACAGATGTAGCCTATTTTCATTGACTGTGGCACAAAATTTAATGTTTTTGAGGAATGTGGTTTAACCCTGATTTGGTCAAGTCCCACAGTGCCCACATCACCTCTGTTGCCTACCTCTGCTTCCTCCATCATCATTACGGTGGACCAGGTCAGACAGGCTGTGCTCCAGACTACTGAAGGCTTGTGCTGCAGAGCTGGTGGAGCCTGCAGCAGATCTACAACCTAAGCCTACACCTGGGGAAGGTGCCCTCACTGTGGAAGACCTCTTGTATCGTCCCGGTGCCAAAGAAGGGGTGGCCGCGTGACCTCAATGATTATAGACCTGTGGCACTGAACGCCCACCTCATGAAGGCGCTGGAGTGGCTGGTCCTGCACACTTTAACACCTCAGGTGCAGCCAGCCCAAGACCCCCTCCAGTTCGTCTACAGGAAGAACGTAGGGGTGGAGGATGCTGTGCTGTACCTCCTGCACCGGGCCGGCACATACCTCGACAGGGAGAGTGGTGCTGTGAGAATTCTTTTTATAGATTTCTCCAGTGCCTTCAATACCATCCAGCCCCTCCTCCTGAAGGACAAGCTCATCAGCATGAAGGTCAACCCACATCTTGTGTCCTGGATCACTGATTACCTGACCGACAGACCCCAGTTTGTCCAGTTGAGAGGCAGCGTCTCGGACACAGTGACCAGCAGCACCGGGACACCACAGGGGACTGTACTCACACCCCTCTTCTTCACTCTTTATGCTGCGGACTTCAGGCACAACACTGAGCTGTGTCATGTGCAGAAGTTCTCGGATGACACTGCCATTGTAGGGTGCATCCATGGGGGGGATGAATTCACCACCTGGAGCCAGTCGAACCATCTGCAGCTGAACACCTCCAAGACAAAGGAGATGGTCCTGGATTTCAGGAGGCGCCGCCCATCTCCTCAGCCTGTGACCATCAGTGGCGAGGAGGTTGAGGTGGTGCCCTCCTATAAATACCTTGGACTGCAGGTGGATGAGAAGCTGGACTCTACAGGAAAACGCAGAGCAGACTGTATTTCCTGCGGAGGCTTGCCTCCTTTAAGATCTGCAGGAAGGTGTTACAACTGGTCTACCAGTCAGTCGTGGCCAGTGCTCCCTTCTATGGTGTTGTGTGCTGGGGAGGGAGCATAAGGCAGAGGGACACTAATAGACTGGACAGACTGATCAGGAAGGCCTCTTCTGTGATTGGAGCTGATCAGGACTCGGTGGTATCGGTCGTGGAGAAGAACCCTTCAGAAACTGCTCTCTGTGATGGACAACAGGGACCAGCCCCTGCATGAGCTGGTGATGAGGCAGAGGAGCTCCTTCAGTCAGAGGCTGCTCTCGCTCTCCTGCTCCACTGACATCTATCTCTCTATCATTCTGCAGCTATATGAAAACATTTTCTCTCATAAATGTGTGGATATATGTCAAACATGTGTCAGTATTGTAAGGGGGTAATTCAATCAAGACGGGTGGTAATTAGCGAGTGCAAGCTGGAAAATAGCATATTGCTATTTGTTGCGCTAATTTGTTTAATTTGAAATTGTGTGTATTACTGTGTTGGGCCCCTAATCTACTGTATGTAAATGAGACAGTGCTGCATGAGTAAAAATGCCTAAATTACTTCACTGCTGATCCACTTTTGCACATGCTATTCATTTTGCACGGGAAAACACTTGGTAAATGACCTTGTATGTACAATATTCAAAATATGCCTTTTCTGATGAAGTTCCTTCAGCACTTAAAGTATTGGTTGATTCTCTGTCGTGTGATTTTGCAGTAGTTTTGTTTCCTATGGCATGGATTTGTTGTTTAATTATGACTCCCGATTGGTTTCTGAGTAGCTCCAGCATTCCTAAGATAAACTAGTGACCAACACACATCCACATCACACTAGAATACTCAAAGGTCATGAAGTACTATGCCTAGTGATACACACGTATGCAACAAAAGCCAGGAGGTACATCTGACAATCTTCATGTTGATATTAAACATGGCTGGTCTTCATACTGTCACCATGTATTGGATGAGAATAATCCTAAAGCTATGAAAAATACATAAACAAAAAGACATATAATGAGAATGTATCACTATCAATACAACAGAAAAGTCCCTACAGCTTATGTGAGTTTTACCCCTAACCTCCATCTTTGTTTCCGTATACTCCGCTTTATTCCTCCCTGGTCTGCATTGTTCCTCATCACAACCCACCACCACCGCGACACACGGCACGCTCCATCCTCGTCTCCTTCCCTCATTCCTTTGTGCGCCTCCTCTCCTCGCCTCCTCACTTCCTCATGTGTAAAAAGGCCAGAGCTGTCAGAATGGTTTAGCCACAAAGCGGAGTTTCCTCTCAGGCGTAGACGGGGTCAGCTCACCCAGACCATGTATTTACTGTTACGGGCAAGGAGACTGTTTGACAATTCCCACTTCACTTTATCCTTTTTGAAATGCTTACAAGACCCCCAGCAGCCATCCATAAATCTATCTGTTGAATTTTGCGGAGTTGAATAATGAATGCATTCATATAACCTGGAAAGAAATAGTGTGTGTTCTGTCTTGATTCTTGACTTGTACTTAAACAGCTTGTATCATAGCAATCAGACGGAAGCAGTTTATCGATTTAGATAAAGTGTTTATTTGTTATGTACTTCTGATACAATTTGAGAACTCAAAGACTGTCAGGCATAAATATGTCCTCGGGTAAGAAAGGCCTCTCCTCCACATTGTTAAAGCCCTTAAACCAGGGGTGTCAAACATACAGTCTGATTTCACCGGCCCGCGGCTTGTCCAGCATAAATTTCTGACCATGTAAAAAAAAAAAGTAGGAGGCAGCCAAAATAAAAAAAAAATGAAAAAACGGATGGGATCCCATGCCTGTCCAGCAGAGGGCACTGACGCTGTACCATTATAAAAGCAACAAAATCAGAAGGTGTTCTGTTACAAAGTTTTGCTTTTAGGGTTTTATTTACACTTGTGTCGACTCCACAGCTCAGTGTGAGGGGGCGGAGCTAACAGACAGGAGCAGGGGCGGAGCTGATAAGATAAGATAAGAGATAAGATAGTTTTTTATTGATCTCACAATGGAGAAATTTACTTGTCACAACAGCTCTTAGGACAGTATCACACAGGGGGGTGCACAAAGTCAGGAAAAGTGTCATCAAAGAAGCAAAACAACAGGTAATAGTAATAGTAGTAACAATAAAATAAAATAGAGTAAGATAGTCTCTTAGTGTATCTCTGTAAATAAACTGTACAAACATCTCTTAAGCACTAAATAGATTAAATAAAATAAAAATAAACTCTAGTTGAATTGTATGAATGGTGTTATCAGCAGGTGATATATAATAAATGACTGTTCAGACGGTTGATAAAGTGACATTGCAGATATTGTAAACACAGATGTTATTGCACATGGAGCTATACAGTAGAATTGTACAGTCTGACAGCGGTGGGTATGAAGGACTTGCGGTAGCGCTCCGTCTT
>OMNZ01050936.1:0-11046 GCA_900303255.1 Lesueurigobius sanzi
CATATTGGAGTAACGTTTATATTTTAAAATGTGAAAATATCAGCATTATTGTTTTCGCCTGATCAAACAAACGATACTTGGATAGTAGGCAATTTCAAGATACATTTCTTCAGAGACACCTTTTTAGCCTGCCTTGAATGTTGTCTAGCTCTGTGTTGTTATCGTATATTTGGTTGGTTTCCTGTTGTCGCTTTGGGTTTCGTTTTGTCGCTTTTGCTTTCGTGGTGTCGCTTTTGCTTTTGTGCTGTCGCTTTTGCTTTCGTGTTGTCGCTTTTGCTTTCGTGTTGTCATTTTTTGCTTTCGTGTTGTCGTTTTTTGCTTTCGTGTTGCCGCTTTTGCTTTCGTGTTGTCGTTTTTGCTTTCGTGTTGTCGCTTTTACTTTCGTGTTGTCAGTTTTGCTTTTGGGGCGTGACTTGCACTTCAGGGCCACCGTAGAGAACCTACACAAACGGATACTTGGATAGTATTTTGAATTAGCTTTTGTTAAGTAAAAATAGTCCTACTCAAGTACTGTTTTTGTTGCTATTTTAACAGCCCTGTTGTCTCCGAGTCACACACACACACACACACACACACACACACACACACACACACACACACACACACACACACACACACACACACACACACACACACACACACACACACACACACGTCCTGCATTCTTCCATAGCTGCCATACAAAAAATAATTACCACTGATTGTCTCATTATGCTATTGTGTTCTTCTAATCAAGCTGCCCATCTATCTGTAAACAACCTATTTAAACTCGGCAAGTCTACGCAAAATGACATCACTAAATGCCAAAGTTGATGCTTATCTTCTGCTGATCTATCTAACAACTTGACGGTCCAGGAAAACTCTAATGTCTTGTTAATTATCTGTCAGAAACTATAATGATGTTGTAGATTTTTTTTTCTTTTTTCCGTTTTTGGGGGAAAGATTGAGTGTGGCAAAACAAAGTGCCTCCCGAATTTGCAGCGTGGCCAACAGCTTTATCTCAGCTCAGGCTTTCTCTGCCGCTTCAAACATCCCAGACAATAAAGACGGGGAGGCACACACCAACGGAGATGACAAACAACTAAATAGGGCAGCAAGAGCAACACACAAAGCAAAACCATTTACTTTTTTTTTTCTTTTCCACATAGCGCTACTAATAATGCTCCAAATGGTGGTTGACTGGTTAGCATTGTCACCTTTATGGCAAGAATGTCCTGGTTTAAAGCTATTCTGACTCTGCTCTGCTTTCTCCTGACTGGATGCTCCAGCTGCAGTGAAGAATGGATCAGATGCAGATGATACATTTTTCTCAACGGGGACAGTAGATTTGTACATTTTCAGGTTTTGGCCCAGTTTGCTCTCTTTATATTTATATTATATTTTCACCTGGAAACAAATACATGACCTAATCTTTACAATAAGGAGTGTAATTATTGTGATGATTCAACATTTCTCCATATAACTATACGGAAACTGTAAACTCAAGGACCAGTTTCTCCAAATGCCTTTTTCTCACATTGTGGCGACGACATCTGCACTTTAGCTCCGTTAGCACTTTAACTTTAAATTTGTGGACTAACAATATTTTCAAGGTTTGTTCAGAGGGATTCTTCAATATAGTTCTTAGCCTGATTTATTGATTTTTGAACCAAAAAAAACCCAAGAATATCCCAAATCTCATTTGAACAAATCTTTGTAGCTAATGCAATTGAGGCCAAAATGCATAATGCAATATGCATTTCATGGAATATGAATGATAACACAAAAACCTTTATTTCACTCATGGTTAGTGGTTGTGTGAAGCCATTTATTGTCAAAAACCTGTTTACGCTTTTCAACTAGAAACTATCCAAATGTCCCTGATCAAAAGTTTACATATTGAAACAAACAATTTTTTTTCCAGTCCAATTTTGTCATAGAGTCCTGCATTTCAGTTTTTCTATACTTTTAGGGATCATTTCTATAGTTTGTGAAGTTTTTCTTTGCTCCTGAACAATTTTCCTGGCTGCTGTTGAAGGTCACTTAAACATTGTAATGATCTTTGCATTCCTCTTCAGGATTACCTGTATTTGTTGCTGAACAAATCTATCCAAACACATCTATTAGGAGAGACTAACATGAGACTAACAGGTAAATACTTTGAAACGAGGTCCTGAGCCGATTCATTTGGGGGCCGTCTCTTGTTGCCTCTGGTGCTTGACACTTACAGCCACTCCCACCCACTTACTCTTTTCTTTTCATCGTCTTTAAGAATAGTTGTTTGTAAACCAGTTATAATTGGGAAGCCCCATGAGGCAAGTGCTGTTGTTAAAAATTGGAATTGATTGAAAGTAAAACCATTAAAAGTCGAATCAATTCAAAGTGTGGAGGCAATTACCATTTCCAGCAAAGGTAATTGCTTGATTGTATTTCTGTTTGGCATCTGTTTATCTAGCCCTAACCCAGGTTATGACAAAGACAATTTAAGCACTACAGTCGTCCCTCGCCATAATGCGGTTCACCTTTTGCGCCCTCGCTGTTTCGCAGATTTTTTTTTTTGGTACAATTTTGCATGCTTTTTTTTACAGTGCCTCCCCCGCGAGAGCGAGGCAGAGAGGGGGCTCTGCCTCTCTGTCATGGAGGAGGTCACTGTCCCAGGGCGCCTCTCATTTACCGATGGGCCTGACTTGCAGCGAGCGCTCTGGCTCCTCTCTCACCCCCTTATACCCAGTCTCAAGGTGCTCTAGGCTCCAATCCAACTTTATTTCTATAGCACATTTTATAAACAAAATGTTCCAAAGTGCTGCACATAACAGCACCTCGAGGCTCTCTTTACCCAGTCTCATTAACCCGCTAACTGGACTCTCTTCACGCTCTAATTTGGCATTTAAGACACATATGACAAATGTTGCGTGTGCATTAGTGTCGCTTCCTTAACCTACTCAGTGATTCCGTGCGTCACGTGAGTATGTTTTTGCCGTGGACATGAATCTCGTTGCCCAAATCCCAATAAATGAAATAAACACGAGCGCGCAACTGCATTTGCTGTTTAATCATAGTTTCATTGAGAAATTGTCACTGCGCACTGGTCTGTCTGCCCTGCCCACTGCCTGCAGCTGCGGCTCAGGGCAGCGGACTCACAGTCGTTTATAGAAAGCCAGTCAACTATGTTCCTCACTCATAAAAAGACACCTGCACCGGCGCGAGGACGACGAGGCCACGGCATTATCTGTTGCCAGTTGCTGCCTTTCATATTGTGCCCCAAAATAAGCCGCCTGTCTCACTGTTTTGTTAAGTAACAGCCAGTGCGACGCGTTTCTTCACCTCCCGTGCGCTGCGCACTCTGCGGGTCCTACCACTTCTAGACGGGGCTTATTGCAGCGCAAGTGGCAGTGGTAGAGCCTAAATGACAGCAGCACTGAGCCGAGGGAGAGGGAGGGCAATAGATAAACTTGGGACCACTACTTTCAAAAGAATGTCTGAAGGAAGGTGTATGGACATGAAAAGCATGCAAAAGCCTGTACCATAATTTAAAATACATCTGAAAGGTCGACTGGGAAAGTTGTTGGGCGATGGGGGAGCTCCTCAATCCCACTTAATGAAAGTAAAAAATAAAGTATCAATCCCACTGTTACGTCTTCCGATGAGGAAGCAGAGACTGAGGACTCTGAGGCGGACGCTTCATCACCCAGGCTGAAGTCACCAAAGTGGTTAGAAAGCTCCTCGGTGGCAAGGCTCCGGGGGGAGATGAGATCCGTTCTGAGTACCTTAACTCTCTGGATGTTGTAGGATTGTCTTGGCTGACACGTCTCTGGAACATCGCGTGGCGGTCGGGGACAGTGCCTCTGGATTGGCAGACTGGGGTTGTGGTCCCTCTCTTTAAGAAGGGGGACCGGAGGGTGAGTTCCAACTACAGGGGGATCACACTCCTCAGCCTCCCCGGGAAGGTCCATTCCAGGGTACTGGAGAGGAGAATCCGTCCAATAGTCAAACCTCGGATTCAGGAGCAGTGTGGTCCCGGTCGCGGCACACTGGACCAGCTGTATATCATGTGCTCGAGGGTTCATGGGAGTTTGCCCAACCAGTCCGGATGTGTTCTGTGGATCTGGAGAAAGCGTTCAACCGTGTCCCTCGTGGTGTCCTTTAGGGGGTGCTAAGGGAGTATGGGGTCCGGGGCCCTCTACGAACGGCCGTCTGTTCCCTGTACGACCGCAGCAGGAGCATGGTTCGCATTGTCGACAGTAAGTCAGACCTGTTCCCAGAGCATGTTGGTCTCCACCAGGGCTGTCCTTTATCATCGGTTCTGTTTATTACTTTTATGGACAGGATTTCTAGGCGCAGTACGGGGCCGCAGGCGGTTGAAGTACAGATACAGGAGCACATTTACACAAGTAAAAGTATCATATTATACCCACTTTCAAATGCACTTTATAAGTAAAAAGAAACAGTATTTCACACTGATTTAAACCAGGGCAAAGCCAGAGAACAGGTCTGTGCATTGTTCATGTGGGAGTAGCTCCATGATATACGAGTATACGGGCGTCTGTGAGGGTCGGGGGTTGGGGTTAAGGTAAATGGGAATGTTTTCTAGTTGTAAAGCACTTTTTGTTAAATGTTTTGTAAACAAATTTGAGAAAGAAGCAGAGAATATGATTAAATATGTTTGAACACACTAATAATACACAATAGATAAAACAGTGGTGCTCTTTGGGGAAGTCACTTAAAAAATACAAAAAACCAAGCAAGTAGAAAATGCCTTTACTAATTACGGCATGTAGATTGGAATAAAGGCATTTTATTCTACCAGTGAGTGCCTTGGTTTTTTGTATTTTTTAAGTGACTACCCCAAAGAGCATCACTGTTTTATCTATTGTGTATTATCCTCTGGAGGTCCGGGAAGCGTTCCTTTTGAATCCTGTTTACACTTATATAAATGCCAAGTTGCCGAAATCAATTTTAGATTTAGTCAACAAAATTTACATGGAATTTAGTCTGCTAAAGTTAGACAAAAACAAATTGTTCGAGTAAGTCTTGACTAAAATGAAATGACATGTTTGTCAAAAGACTGGCGGCCAGTTGCTTACTTCAGAGTGGCGACCCCATCAGGCGTGGTGGGCTCATTGAAGCGCCTCATGTACTCGTGCATCTCTGGGAAACTCTTCTTCATGTAATCCTCGGCACTGCTCTCACGCACCGTGCCAAACCGAAATCCCCGGGACGGATGGTGCAGCTGAAGAGGAGAAGAAGAAGAAGAAAGATTATCAAATGAGCAGGAAGAAAAATTAGAATTTGTATCTCAGCTTTTAACTCTGAGCCCTTTCCTTGTTAAAAATTTCACAGCACAATCACAACACAGACAGACGACCAATTAAAATGTGCCGTCGCGCTGCATAAACATCCGCAGACGTGGTTGATGGTCCAATCAGCGGCGGAATTAAAAGCGTAATTAGGACGAAGCAGGTGATCCACAGAGCAAATTTAATCTTCAATTATTTTATGACAAGAAGCAGAAAGTTAATGAAAAACGAGTCAAGAGTTCAGCCTCTCAGACTGGAGTCACCGTAGAGGGCTGGGGAAACTCAGGCTTTTATCAGCAACCTGGGATTTCTCCATTAACAGAGAGTAATGAATGTGCAGATAACAACCAATAACCATTAGAAAACATTGAGTAAGTAAAAAAAAACTAAAAGTAAAACATACAGCTTCATCAGGAGGGCTGTTCTTTGTGTGGCACCTGCACTGTTGATGGAAGGTCTGTGATACCATTTGTCACTAAATGATCTATGTCTAACAGCACGTCTGGGACTTATGGAGTTTTAATAGGAGGCAATTACAGACCAAAAACAATGAGAGTTAAAATGTTTGCTCATCACAGTGCTCATTACAGCTGTCAGTTACACGTTTTAAATTCCTTCACTGAAAAGCATTTTGAAATTATAGTTTGGAAATTAGACTTTTAAAATAAACATTTGAAAAACAAATGTATGCTGGATGGTAGATGGGTTGGAGTCAAAATGACCACAACGGTGTGAATAGGCCTTAATCACAAACTAAGTGCCTATGGGTCTGTGTGTGACTCCTCACCTTAGCATCATGGATTCCTGTCACCTCCTCAAAGGTCTTCTCCCCGACCATGACAGCAGCCAGGTTGGCAGTGTAGCTGGACAGCACCAGCAGGCAGAAGATGGCCCATAGGTTCATCAGGAATCGACCGGTCCAACATTTGGGAGTCTTTGAGGAGACGGTCCGGCCAAATAAGATGGCGTAGCAGAGGTTGAGTGCAGACGAGTACGAAAAGACTCTCATGCGGTTACGTCCGTGTGGCGTCATCCCAAACGGGCTCTTCCACTCGTACAGTGTGAGGAACAGTGCAGTGATGTGGAGGGCCACGAAGATGCCCACCCACATGGACCAGTGCAGGGGCCACATGAAGGCCCCAATGGGCGCAGCTGTATCCTTACTGCGCACCAGGATGCCCAGACTGGTGGAGAAGAAAGGGGAGGTGAAGTCAATGACCTGACTGCGAGCAGAGTTAATACTGAAGGAAGTGACGGCCATGTCTGCCAATCCATTCAGAAGATCCCCCACCAGGCCTGTCCAGCGGCCATTCTTCCACGCCCCATATTTTCCATCCCCCACAATGTACAAATCAAACTCAAAGCCTAGATCCTCTGAAAGCTTCTCCAGGAGGTCAATGCAGTATCCATAACAACACTTAGCTGCCTCCCTGGGCAGGACACTTGCATTTCCACGACCAACCTCATGAAAATACCTCTCCAGAGTCTCTGTATTATTGGTCCCAGCATCCAGGCAGAACTGACCAGCTGGACAGCTGCTGTCCTCATCCACGTCCCGCGTGAACACAAATGGGTGCTCCACTAAAGTCACCACTCTCACCCTGCTCCCTGCCGCAGGCATGCCTGGTCTCCAGCGGCCCCTTGTCCTCCCTGCTCCATCGCCCCTGTTGCGGGGCTTGGGTCCCTGCCACACCCCCTGGTCCTCCACCTGCAGGTGCCCCCCCTCCCAGCTGCCCACCGTCACCCAGGTGGGCTGACCCAGGGCGTCCCGCCGCAAGCTCCAGATGTGGAAACGCTGAGCGGTGAGCACCACAGAGCGGTTCTGGTCCACTTCCACTGGTCCAGTCAGGCCCATGAAGGGCGTGTTGGGCAGGAAGCTGAGGGACAGAGAGGAGAGATTCAAGGCACAGCAGTATGTTTGTATGGACTTGGCTGTTTGCTTTATTCTGCTGTGACTGATTTGACTTTTAAGAGAATAGTCCCTCTGGAATTCATTACAGGGCAAGCTAGGCCCCAATTGGATCCTATTGTACATGTTTGATTTGGAGCACCCAGAGGGCAATATGAGATAATACATGTCCGGTGTATTAGTGAACTCTTTTGATCGGTGACCAGTATTTTGGTTTGCTTACAAAGCTGCACTAAGTTCATATGTAATTTTGGCTCATTAAAATTTAGAAATATATTAGATTGATTTCTTTGCTCTTGTCTCTTGAAGCTGCTGGAAGAGAGCTCTCATCCTTCCTTCAAAATTACACTGATTAGATCAAACTTCTTTAGAATTAGACATAAGAAAAAGGAGCTACCAAGACTTTGGCTTACTTCAAACAATGTTGCGGTTTCATGCAGTTTTTTTTTTCTTTCCTCTGGTAACCACATGCAAATATGGGAAATGGGATCTTCAGACAGCAGATTCTAGTTTAACTTTTGGAGTTCATGTAGCATCAGAACCTCCATTTTGGTTTCTGCTCACGATTCATGACTCATTTTTGTTCTTTCTTCTTGTGCAGGAAATAAGCCACCCTCTGACGGTATTATCTGCTCTCACCGTCAGACTATAATTTCATTTTGGGTGAAAATGTTTGATCTTTTCTTCCATCAGACAAGTGAATGCATCATCTAAAGCTTTCATCCTGTTTTAAACTCACAGTCAAACACTGGCGAGTGACCCTGTTTTGGATCACCGTATCAAATTTTCAGCAGCCAATTTAAGGGACCACAGAACAGAACTGGGTATCTCCTCTTTATGGTGGATCTTGTCTTGCAAGTGAGTAATTGGGACCATAACTGAAAAAATGTCTTCAATAATCTTTTCCATAGACTGTCTCAGTGGCAGAACGCTGGGACGGTCTCATTATTCTCCAATGTCTGTGGGATGTGCAGATGATGAGAGGCTGCAGCTGGAGGTCAGAGCCAGCAAACGGGACAGCTTTAAGCTCTTTAATAAATCAGCTCATGTATAAGATTCACATTCAGACTTGTTTATATTCAGGGGGAGAAAGGCTGAGTTCTGCCACTGTTGAGGAGAATATAGTGGGTGAGCTGTATATTTATCATGAAGTATGTGATTATTGTTCCTCCGCGTTGTAGCAGAGATTTTCAATGGACCTGAGAAAGTCTTGCCTGAAAATTCCTGGATAACTGAGAGCCTACACAAGCATGTTCCATGTAATCCCACTATGCTTGCTAATCTCACACAATTTAATTCATCGCCAAGAAAAAAGTCACACACATCATCCCGTCCTTTAAGTAAAGGAGAAGTGTTATTACAGCATCATAATAATGCAGGGGTGTCCACATTTTTTTCCATGGAGGGCCAAACTTGGCAACGGAGGGCCAAATTAGTGGGCAAAGGGCCAAATGCAATATCGCTTCACATGTAAAGACCAAATTTAAACAGATCTACCTTTTTATATCCTTAAATTGCAGTGCTTTTGAGTAGGGCATGGGTACTTCTGACAGTCTATTCAGTCACAAATTAATTGAAATAACTACTCCTTACAAATCTAAGCACCATCTCAAGGGCCAAATCAAGGGCCAAATCAATCCCCACTTTGGGCCCCCTGTAATAATGCTTACATCAAAGATAAGCGTAATTATGGCATGAAGGTGAAATAAACCTGAACTCTTGACGTCAGTGTCTCACCTGGACAGGTACTGTCCTGAGGACATCCCCTCCTCTCCACTGGGCTTGTCGTAGCAGTTCAACATGGTCTGGATCAGAGCCAGGTCTGGCCGTATCATGGTTGCCTTGGTGATGGCCCGGGACACCAGCTGAAGAGCATCCCGGATGTAGAAGTCCAGAGGTTTCTGCTCCACCTCTCCATAGGCCAGCAGGCCCAGGGGCAGCCCGATGGCATGCAGAGCATCAGGGCTGAGTGGCTGTCCCAGGACCCAGTGCACCATGGGTAGTGTCAGACCCAGGTCCTGAGCACTGTGTAGTACAGCCGCCGCACACTGAGGGTCTGCTCCGAACAGCAGCACTGAGGAGGGTGAGGGCGTTTTGTGTTTGAAGTGGCGGGACAGGAAGTCATGGATCTGTGTGTCATCATGCGCTGACTGGGTCAGGTTCAGCAGAGCCCGCAGGTGCCAGCTGTTACCACCGCCCCATGACACATCAGTCTGATCATTGAGCAGCTCCAGGAGGCCCCTCGCCTCCTCCCATCCACGACACAGTACAACTGTCCCCTCTCTCCACCCTGAGCGCTTCAGCACCGTCAGCAGCAGGTTGGACAGGCCTGACTCCGGGACACCCTTCACCATCTGCAGGTGGAACCGGTTCTGTGGACAACACACAGGACAAAGGTTAAATAATAAGCCCTCCTTCTTGTAGTAACTGTACATCTGTAACACAGTGACCCTTCTCTTTGTACATATTCAGCTTCAAAGACACAAAGCATAGATCCCAGTTCCTCTCAGTTGGTTTGGCTCATTACGTGGAGTCTGAAGGTCACATTAAAATGGCTGCCTGCAGTTGACTTCGGTGGAGCACAAACCACAGCCTCCTATTTTGCGTAAATGAGATGGCGCCCCGTAGATGGACCCGTCACAATAACCATCAGTGACACCACAATAACAGAGTGAAACGAACAAGGTGGAAACAAATTACACCTCGGCCCGCTCTGTCCGCCCTCCTCTGGCTCTCCTTCACTTCCCTTGTCCATCTCCTGCTTTCAGCCATACATCCAACAACACAAATGTAATCCCTCTTCCAAAACACATTTCATCTCCACGTTCTTCCCGTTTCTTCTACCTCGGCCTTATTCTTTCCGCTGTTTCTCAGGAGAAGAGGCGGAAACCACAGACCTGGGGTTGTGTGAAAACTCGCTGACTTCACGTTAGTTCACTAAAAAAAACAACTGTTGACACCTGCGGGGTCTGCCTGTCCCGCGGCATCTTGGGAAATGTAGGAAACCACTGAGTAAAGCAGATTTAGTGTAGTTAAAAATAAATGCTGCTTTGGTTTCACACACATACGGTAATCCTCGCGGTGCCAAGGGGTCATATCCTGCAGTGATTGGAAATGTGCTTAATCTGCTGCTGTCATTCACAAAATAAAGACATGGACAGAAATCCACTGCACAGTATTACAGCTTGTTTTTGTGGATTGGTGCACACCACTTGCAAAGTGTCGGAGAAAATGTCACTTTTTGCCCGTAATGTTTCCAACCAACACACACAATAGGGCAGTGTTTCTCAAACTGTGGTGCGCAGTGTTGGGGAGTAACTAAATACAGTCAGGTCCAGTATTCACATCCAAATCGGAGTAAGGGTTCAGTAAATACAGCTCCTCAAAGTCAATCGTAATTGGACAGAAGCTGAAACACCATCATGATCCACCACTGGACTAGCTTTTTAGTTCAGGTCTTTGGTCAACTGTAGTTGTTTTAAATGTGCCATAGACATATCGTTTGAAATGGCTTGATTTGATGGCAGAACAGTAGCAAAGACCTGGCCCAGCTGCACTGAGGAGCAAACCCAGGACTTGGTGATGTCCATGAACTCCAGACGTCACACAGTAACTGCCCACAAAATATTTTCAACATAGTATGAACAATTGCCATTTTAAAGATGGTAATGTATGATGTAAAATGAGGACATTTGTGTAGGTTCTCAGTCGTACAGGAGTTGTCCATCGTAGGCAGAAATTCTTCAGTCTTCATCTGTACTCTGTACATTTCAACTACAGAGTACAGATGAAGACTGAAGAATTTCTGCCTAAAATGAGGACAGTGACACACACTGCAAAAAGTCATATCTTAGTAAGTTA
>OMNZ01050936.1:20868-41286 GCA_900303255.1 Lesueurigobius sanzi
GGCCTTTCTGTGTGGAGTTTGCATGTTCTCCCCGTGTCTGCGTAGGTTTCCTCCGGGTGCTCCGGTTTCCTCCGGGTGCTCCGGTTTCCCCTACCACTAAAAACATGTACAATAAGATCCCCTCTGGGACCAGGACTCTCCTGAAAAAGAGATTCTTAATCTCAGTGGAACTTTCCTGGTTTAATAAAGGTCAAATTAAAATAAAAATGCTCTGGTCAAGTATGTGCACTCAGCTGATTTGGTCAGGACCAGCGGCAGACGGAGGTCACAGCTAATGCTCCACTCAGAGCAGCATAAACACTGACTGTGGAGGCTTTAGGGGCAGCTGCTTAAAGCGTGAAATGAATTGAAGGATGTGTGTTGCTTGAGTAGATAGAATTTGCAAGGAAATAAGCGCTAAAAGAAAAAAAAAAGAAAAAAATTCCCAATAGGCTTAAAGCTGGGATTTTGAAATATTTTATCTGTTGTCAAATATATCATGATATTTCTTTCTTATTTTCTGAATGGCGTTCATCTTGTCTTTTTGTTACTTTACTGTTTTAAGTTTCTTCTATATCAGACAATAAGGTAAGCGATGTGTTGTTCAATTACCTTAACGTGTTGTTAAGGTACAACACGTGTTAAGGTACAACACGTGTTACAACACGCAACACACAAGGTAAAACAGTCAAATTTCTTTCTTATATCGTGATATCCATTTTAGGTCATATCGCCCTGCTCTAATTCACTACTATGTCACTTTCTTCGTAAAGCTCCATACTTCACACAATTTGGAATTCAGTAAACAGCACATTCTAAACATTAAGAAAGCAACAATAAAATCCAAATTGAATGAGGGCTGAATTTTCATGTAGGTGGCAATTTTTTTGACACTTTGATTGCGGCTGACCCGACACTAACACAAGAATTCAAATCAAATTCAACTTTTCATCAATACATTGCCACTTCACTGAAATAGAACTAAGATTAAGACTATTATCCATCAAAATAAGTCAGAATTACAAAAGGATTAAAACCTGTCATATGCACTTTTTGTGACCTGTATGGCCCAAAACAATACAATCAGTAACGGCTCCTGCCTCCATCTGAGGGCCGGACATCACACATTTGCTAAACCAGCCAATAAAGCATTGTGAGTCGGTGTGTTGTTTGTTTGTTTGTCCACATAAGTCCAGCCCACTTCTAAAAAGCGCTCGTGGATGTTCATCTCGCTAAAAGCCCGGGCTCAGATTAACGAGATCAGACGGATCAATGAGTCTCGCTGGCTTCCCCCTCCGGCCCGCATCCATCATATCAGGGTGGACTACATTACAGCGGCCCTGTTTACATCCAACATTTAGGTAATCACTGCTCCCGCCAATCAGATCAGAGCACTGCCAGCTGGAAACACGCCCAGCACTAGCCACCAGTCTCCGGGACAAGCGCATGTGTCAATGGGCCGGACACTTCACACCTACAGCGGCGGCTTCAGACACGGCTGTGAGGCGGGGGATTGTTTTATTTTGTTTTTATGTGCAGTGATAGATGTTGAGATTTGGAGATTTTGGTGGAAGAAAATGAATGGAAAGGATATACTGTATATTATATCAGCCGGGGGAAGGCGAGTTTGCTTGGTCGCGGGCTGATGTGCGTCAAAAGATATAGTCAAAAGATCGTGACTAAAACTCAAGCAAATAGTGGGCGGTCAAGTGTATGTCCAGCAAAATTGGTATATCATTTGAATTACAAACTCAACTCGATGTCAAATATGCTTAGAACTACCTACCTTTCCACATAAACTACAAACATTTGAGCACTTTTCATCTTTATCAAAGACACACCTGTTCTTGCTGGCTTCCGGTACCAATTAATGAGGCGTCCAGGCATTGTTGTAACTGTTGTAAGTGTAAATTCTGTTTTTGTATTGGTTTTACTTGATTGCTCTGTACTGTACAGCACTGGTTAAGCTTTGGCTGTTTTATAAATAAAGTTAATTTGATGGAGGTCTGGTGGTCCTCCCCCTTGGATGACTTTTGTTGTGTAAAAAGCGCAATACAAATGAGGTTCCCTTTCCTTTCCCTGCCTACCATTGATGTAGGCCAACTTGATTAAAGGTTTACATTTGGAAAGTCTATCTATGTATCTATCTACTATTGTAGCCACAGCTGCCCGGGGTAGACTGACAGAAGGGAGGCTGCCAATTTGCGCCATCGGCCCTTGCGACCACCACCACACATTCACTCTCTCACTATTCCCACAGGCAAGTGCCTTTCCCAAGGACACAACGACAGTGTGCACATGCGGCAGCCAGGATTCGAACCCCTGACCGCTCGATCATAGGGCGACCCACCTACGCCACCATCACTTATATCTTGAAAGACTGGACTCTTTCAAGATGTAAGTGATTGGACTCTTTCAAGATGTATTTTCCTGACTTTATGAAATCACAAATCTCACAGGAATCAGAATAAGAATCAGAATAGGGTTTATTGCCATTGTCAATGAAGGTTCACAGACTAGGAATTTACTTTGGTGTGACTCGTGCAACATGAAACATAAATATAGATATAAAATAAGATAAATAATAAACTATGGAGAAAAAAAAATAAAATAGTAATAATTAAATAAAGGCTATAACTTTAAGGCATGCATAAAACTAGAAAATAAATAAAATAAAATAAAAAATCGAATAAAAATAAAATAAAATAGTAACTTAACACTCCCAGGAAGAGCTGGATGGGGTGTGCGCGGATCGGGAAGTCTGGGCGTCTCGGCTCAGACTGCTGCCTCCGCGACCCGACCCCGGATAAAGCGGAAGAAAATGGATGGATGGAGTAACTTAACACAATATGACACAACAGCATAAATGGTAAATGGTGAATTACAGTTTAGCAGCAGATGTGAGTGTGGACATGCCACATAGTGCAAATATAGCAGTGCAAATGGAACAGGTTATTCAGTTTACATTAGTCTGATACAGAGTTATTAAATGTTCATGACTCTGATACATCATCAGGTTAGAGCGTCACTGCCTGCGACAAAATATACTCTATTATTACTATGACGTCACACGTGCGACCTATGCTTACATTCAGGAGCAGCTTGGATGACCTCAAAACTGTGTTAGTTTTAACAGGTTCTGCTTCACATCGAAGAGCACAGGTGAAGGAGCACGTTAAGGTTGGTTCATTTCCGCCAAATCACCATTTGGCATGCCAATAACTGTGCATCGAAACCACTTATGCGGTTGGGTGTGGATGACCTTTTTTTAAAGAGGTTTTGTGAACGCAAATAATTTTCTGGACTCAGGGTGGAGGATATTTGGTTTTACTAATGCACTGCTACATGTGGACAAGGCCTTAGATAGCCACTTCAGAATACAGCAGAAAATACTTCTTTTTTTTTTTTATATATACTAGCATAGCAATTCTATGACTCCACAAATCACAAATCAAGAACTGTAGGTTATACTGTAGCCACAGTTGCCCTGAGGATAATTGATGCCGATGTGGCTACACCTCTGTAGCAGATCAAAGCTCCAACCACCTGGACACTACCAAACAGCGGGTTTGATGTCCTTCTAACGGAATTTTTCGTCTACAATGATTGACATTCTTTTCAGTAAACAAAGAGGGCTCTACCAACATAGCAACTATTTGAAACCTTTTTTGTTTTTTTTCTACAGGCTAGTAGGGCATTAATGCTATTAAGTATCAAGTATTCACATAATGCAAAAAGACAATACTGAAATGATGTGGGAAGCAATTTTACTAAAGTGTTCTATAATTTGTTGCTACACGTTCCTTTACATTTACACATTTATCCCATTTCGTCTTGCAAGAAAACTCCCATTTGAAGCATTAAGGCACAAGCCTGCATTTTCAATTAGATTCAGGTCAGGCTTTAAGACAGGCTCTCAAAATGTTTACTTTGTTGGACTTATGCCATGCACTTACCATTTTAGATCTTCTTTTTGGAGCGGTGTCCAGCTGAAGCATTGGATTGCAGTGGCTCTGACTCAAGTCTTTAGACGGGGTTTTTAAATATTCTCCTTCACAATGCCATCAGTTGTTTTTTTTTATATATAAAGTGTGTTACGCCCCGTTGCTACAAAAACTGAGAAAGGAAATAAAAATAATGTTTGGCTTATTATAGTGTTTTTCTCTTACATAATGACAGAGTCTGGAAATCAGAGCAGGGGGGAATGAGCATGTCAAGAGTGCACTTGAAGGCACTGATGAATTGTATATGGTTGACATAATGAGGTGTCTGCGCTGACAAATTACAATACAGTGATGTGAATACATTCAAAAAGAGGTTATATTTATGTCTTGCATAAATCCAAATAATGAAAAGGTTGAGACAGTGGGCAAAAAGTGTATAACTTCATTCCAGGAGCAAAAGTCAGACCCTTTTAAGCTTTTGGACATTTTTCATGGAATATGAATGATAACACATAAATCTTTTCCCACTCATGGTTAGTGGTTGTGCGAAGCCATTTATTGACAAAGAACTGAGTTTACTCTTTTGAAATCATAACGAAACAGAAACTACTCAAATGTCCCTGATCTAACGTTTACATCACCTTCAACAACTGCCCGGAAAATTGTTCAGGAGCAAAGCAAAACTCACTTCAGCTGAAATACAGGACTCTGACAAAATTGGACCCATAAAAAAACATAAAAAGACTGTCCACCTAACATTATGCAGAAATAACTCTCTGGCTACTCAATACAGTATATTTATGCACAATAAGGTCATAGCAGGATGATCATTGACTGCCAGTATAAATGACTTGGATATTGGATGCCAAATACGAATACATTTGCTCAAGGTGTCACTGAAAGTTTCCAAATAGTAGTTGATATATGCATGAATAACTAAAATGTAATGTCAGGGAGAGATTTTAATGGGCTAAACTTTTCCTGTTTTTTTTTTCCATTCAGTGCTTCCTCCACAGGGAACAGTCTTTAAAGGTTATCACAAAACACTGAACTCTTCGCTGCACTGAGAGCGGTGGCACCAGTCACTTATTCACTGCTGCGGCTCCAAGTTGGTAAATACTGCTGAACTAAGTGACTCAATAGTGTTGCGCTAGGCTGTTTTTCTTTTCTTACATCACTGTATTTGTGGAGATAAAAGGGGGAGCTTCAATCATTTAGAAATGTCTCCAAGGGCAAATCGGACAGTGACAGACTCCTGCCTTTGTGACAAGTACAAACACACCACAACGCTGCTAAAGCCTTGTCCCAAATAACAACAATGAATGCGTGAAAAATCAGCATGCATCAGGTACATATAAAGTCCCATTTAAATTCCTTACCACTTTTCTTACTTTATGCATACAATGGGCTATATGCACAGAACCAACACGTGACTTCTTCCTGCTCATATGTGATGAGAGGACAGTTCTTTCTATTTTGGCTATTGAAAACACTCTGGGGCCAACGAAGGACAGGGTGACACCATGGAAGCCACTCTGACATTTCTCTGTCAGAGGGAGACAAAGATACAACAAATTCTGGTATAAAAATGGACACTTTCGTTATGAGCACAGACGATCCTTCCAGGGAAGTGGATACATCAGACGTAATGTTTTTAACGAGCTGCTGGTCACATCGTATCAGTCACTCGCTGTCCCCGGACAGATCTTGAAGTATTTCTTCATTTGTGTGAGCTATGCTAATAACTCAATGTAAATGAATGGGGGGGCGGAAGGTTCTGTATATCGATCTTGCTGTCCAGTTCTGTCCAAGTCACGTGGGGTATCTGTGCATATAGCCCATTGACTGTCTGGACCTGCATTTTGAAGGAAAGGTAAGTTGCTGATCTCAGCAACAAATCTGAGGAGCGACTTTCAGGTCCAATCACGAGGGAAGGGGGAGAGTGCTAGATCATTTACTTTTAGAATGTCTCTCTCCTCATTTAGCTATCTTGCGGACTACTTCTACTTTAAGCCTATAGAAGTGCATTTTGAACCTGTTTGTTTGTTTATTTGGTTGGGACATGCACATGAGAATGCATATAAACACTGATGAAGGGCTAGCACACCCGAAACGTTACCCTGTGGTGAATAAATAGAATTTGGGAGCTCTACAGCTGTGCACAGTCTGTCATCTTTCCACAATGCATGTAAACACACCACTCTGGTTTGTAGCCTTGGGCTAACTTCCATCCGTTGTCCCACAGACACGGGGAGAACATGCAAGCTCCACGCAGAAAGGCCCCGTCCTGGTCCGGGATCGAACCTGGGACCTTCTAGCTTCACAGCTAAGGTCCCGGGTTCGATGAATGCAAAAGGTGTTATCTCACCGGCTTGGAGACTAGTTCGCAGCCTGGCGGAGACTCGAGTCTCTGCTGGTGTCGGAGATGTCTCCTGAGACTCAAGTCTATCACAGGTTTTGAACTAGTCTCCAAGCCGTTGAGATAGGCCCTTTAGTCTCGGGATAGGCCCTTTAGTCTCCAGGAAGTCTCCGCCGGTGTGATACCACTTTAACCACTGTGCTGCCGTACCTCAAGCGGGAATAGTAATATTTTTGAGAACGATACTTTCTCGGGGTCTGATGCTGTTGCTTTGAAATAGTTGAGCTGCCAAAATGCATCGTTTGAATGCATTCATCTGCCTCATGTAAACTCCCGACCTCTACTGAGGGCACCACTCCAGCCAATCACAGTGTCTCGCTGCCAGCTGGACACAGCAGCACCTCACGGGCCCAGACCGCTTAGCTCTGAGCCTCTTCAGAGACTCGGGCACGACTTCTGCATTAACAACTTTATTAGGCTTTATTAACAAGCCCAGCCTCTTTTTGACTATATGCTGTGAAGGGAGAAAGTGGCCAGGTTAAAGTTGAGCAGATGTAGCTGGACTTTCAGATTAAATGGAGCAGCTGAAGGTCACGCTCATTAGCTCCACAACGCATGCAGCTAATTTGGCAGTCGGCCATTTGGGATAGTCGCTCTCTCACACACACTCACTATGAAAGTTAATCACTGACCTGATTGGACACAAAGGGAGGACAATTCCTGGAAACAAAAGGTTGCTGTCATTACAGCCTGGAGAGGGCGCTAAATGTGGACTCTTATAGGCTTCAACTGCAATAGAGCATAATGTATACTGCCTCAAGCCATAAATATCCACTCCAGTTCGCCACACTGCTGAACATTGTTGTTTTAGACAGAAGAAAAGAAGAAAGATTAAAAAAAAAAAAAATTATAATAATTTTCAAACATGCAGGATTGTCCACAAAATTGACACACGGCTGACATTTTGAAAATCCTCCAATCCCTTCATCATCACAGGATCAAAGATGTTAAGTCCCATCAGATGGTAGAGTGGGCAGTGACCAGTGCAACAGGTGTTAGAGGTCACCATGCCAAATGATGCCAAACTCTGGTTAGATTTCAAAATAATTCTCAAATATCCTGGATAATGAACACACAGAGCTCACTGAAACGACAGCTGGGCCTATGGCGACTAAAACAGGTCCAGCTGTGTCCATTCGACTCTGTGTAAAGAAATGTTTGTTATGATAACTTTATGTCATTTCTATTAAAACATTCTTCAGTCTTAATCTGTACTCTGTAGTTGAATTGTAGGACGTTTCGCTCTTTATCCAAAGAACTTTGTCAAAATAACTAATATATCAACAAAAGAAAACCATATTATACTGTAGATTTTGTCTTGCAATTCATTTTTTTGTCATGAATTTTATGTCCTATACAGCAAAAGTTTCATATCGACATCACTCAACTATTTCCCCCCCTATTCTCGCCAGTGTCTCGCAAAACATACAAACAGAATTGTATGTTTTGTTTGCTACGGTTAACTTATACAAGCCAAACTCCTGACACATCGTTAGGTACATGGTCCGCTGTTCAAAAGTGTGTGTGGTCCCAATTAGTCGACCCTGAAACCTGTGGAAGCTGACAATGACAGGTCACACTGCAGCATCAAAGATACAGGAGACTTCAACCCTGCAAGGCTAGTTCATTGTTAACAAATCTATGTGTCGAAATGTTATGTATTAATTCCAAAATCTCAAGATAACACATATCTAAATCACATAATGGGACAGTCTGAATGAAGAAAAGGGGAGTTGGTTTGGAGTGTTGCTGTGAAGTTATTTCAGTGCACTCGATGCTTCTGCTGAAAAGCTTTATGGAGAGGCTAATTTCATTATCCCACAGGCCCCGACATCTGCCCACGCTAAATGACCATGAGATTACTGACCAGCAAAGTCACCTGAACCCCACGGACAAACTATTGAGCATGGTAAGAGGAAACCTACCAAACACAAATGAGCTGGCTACTGTCTGAGCTATTGAAGGTTCTCTAACAACTAACAGATTGATTAGATGAGTAAGGAAGACATGAAAACACAAAACAAACTGCTACCTACCCACCTCCATTATTAATAATTACATCATACCAAGGCACCCATAAAAAACTTCTAAACATTCATTTGACAGAGGTAATGGGAAATAATGGACTACACTATTGGGAAGGAGACAATTGCAGACATACGGTGCCAACACATGTCAAAATGTAAATAAAATCTCTCAATAGTTGCCATAATGTTCAAGCTAATCTGCTGTGTTCATTTTAATATCCTTTTGTCACATTGTTCTGTAAACACCCTTCTACATTTTTTCATATAAAATTGTGAACTTGCTTCTAAGAAATGAACAAACGGTGATAAGTGTAGATTTGGCTGTAGAGCTAATCGCTCACGCAGCCATTGTCAGATAGCCATGAGATGAAGGTGTCTTTGAAGCTAACAGCAGGTTAGTGAGCTGTCACCCCACCTGCCTCTGCTCTTCCACGTGAGGCAACTTTATGGATACATTGCAGTTTAAGAGCATAAAAGACTATGAAAGCGCAGATAAAACGGCACGCGCTTCCCGACCAGATTTCAATCCAACTCGTCCATCGTCAACAGTCGACAAACGCAACATCGAGTGAGCGCGAAAAACTAATTGTTCCTGGGACCAAAAATAATAGGGAAAGCTACGAAAGCGTAAAGGACACGAAGAACAGCTGCAAAGTGGAGATCTAATGAAATCAGACCTGAGCAGTGAGACAGACAGAGGAGCGACAGGCAGGTGGACAAATGGAGGATTTTTGTTGGAGAATTGGTTCATTATTCTGTACTATCGGAGAGTACACCCCTTCAATCTAATCTACACACACACACACACGAGCACGGACACACACACACTTCTGCCTTCCTCGACTTGAAGCTTTAGGCCGATAATGAAATCTGTTCTGGAACTGCTGAACCAGGTCAACCTTCTCCTTCTCTCCTACAGCCATAGTGGACCCATCGCGTATAATTGCGACTTATACAAATTATTTTGGACCCATCAGTGATCCATTTCACCTTTTAAAACCATCATCATCACCATCATCAGTCTTTATTTGAGCAGTTGGGTTTTCGAGCAGAACGTCATATTTAGAAATGGATAATAGATAACCACAACAACAATGTCCAAAAGTAGTAGGCTGTCGCAAAAAAAATGTATTAAACATGGTTTGGTTATGATTTTGAATTGACCTGGAGTACCTGGGAATTGAAAAAAATAAAAACCCTGCAAAACTGAAAATATAAGGTTTCATTTTTAGCTAACACCATGCTAGTAAATTAATGCCGCTGTAAAGAACACACTTTGAGTACATGACTACTCTGAAGGCGTCAGCGTCCTTCCTGTGAAAACCTTAATGTTGATATACAAAATGAACAACGTTTACTTTATCTAACCTTTCATTAATTTCCTGTTCAACAATTTGTACTGGTGTATCTTTTAGAATTATGTTTTCTTTTTTATTCCATCTGTCCCAGTACGTCAACAGACATTTACACTCAGCAGTTACTCAGTACTCAAATAGTATTTCTACACACAGTGCTGTTTTTACTTTTAATGGAGTAATCAACACTACAGTACATTCACACAGGTGAGGGGTTGAAGGGTCTTGCGCCAGGACACAACAACAGTAGCAGGATTCAAACTGCCAACCTCTGGGTCATTGGACAACTGGCTCTACCCTCTGAGCCTCTGTCATCCTGTCACTGTAAATATATTCCAGCTACTCTCCCCACCTCTGTTTTTTTATTTTTATTTCAAAGCTCCGAAAAGGTGGATTTTACATGATACTTTTTGTCCCTGTTAAACCTCATCACAAAGCCCCCATAAACTAGCCCAGATACATAGATTTGTTTCATTAACTCATCCTAATTGCTGTAGAAATGAAACAGAAACTTCAAAGCATCCCCCGATTCTATGGAAATTCCTGTTTGGACTTGGACGTCTCTTCTATTCAGGGCTCAGAGTATGAAAGATTTTGCGTAAAATTGGTGTTGGAGTTATAAGGAGTCACTGACCGGAGGAGGGTGCAGCATATCGTAGTGTCAGTCAGTGCTTAAGACAAGTTTAATGTTTGTTGGCATTTCTTTCAGTAAATTTGGGATAACATTTCACCGGAGCCAAGATTTTCATGTAAAGGTTGAAAGCAGACAGCAATTTGTGTGAGATAGGTTAGTGTGATGGTTTGTCGTAGGCAAAGATTCTTCAGTCTTCATCTGTACTCTGTAGTCGAACTGTAGGCCGTTTTGCTCTTTATCCCAAGAACTTCGTCAGCACTGGACAGAATTGACACGTTCGTGGGTCTTTAAGAAGACACCAGTAGGACAAGTTCACTTCTGAGTCCCAACTTTCTTGGTTCTAAAGGTTGGAGAAACATCTTTGCCTATTCACACCTAATTACTGCTTGTTACCTTCCTATTGTTTTACCATGGACTTTGTTCTAAAGCTGTTCACACTCATCTATGGGCCTGCTCTGGCCACTGGCCCCGTCTCATTAGCACGACATAGAGATGGTTTCTGTCGAAGGATGTTGTAAATAGGTCCTAAATAAAATCTCCTAAAGTCCTCCATTGCAATTCATCATGGATGGATTCTCTTTCTTAAAGGCACTATACCTGATTTTTTAAATTACAAACAATGAAAGTGGGAGCGAGTAAATTCAATTGTTGTGGTCCATACACATTCCTAACTTCCCCAACGTATTGCTAACATCCCATTTCTTCACAGAGATGGGTTTATACAACTAGAGGGGTCACTTATTTTGGTCACTGTCACAGAAATGCCAGAAGGGAAGCCTGTAAACTCATGAAATTAATACAAACTGCTTAATATTTTGATGCCCACTTTTATTTCCACAAATATCTGAGCTTACAATATACTAAAGGAGGACTAAACAAATTCCTTTAACAAATATGGCTTCTTTTACTCCGTGCTCAAACCATCTATTCTCTTTAGCCAAAATCTTAACTTCGCTGTCTGCAAATGAGTGATTGTCGGCTTTGAGATGGAGATGCACAGCAGACTGCGGGCCTCTCTCTGCAGCGTTGCTAATGCCTTCTAAGAAGTAGTTGTTTCGTCTCTCCAATACAATGCACTTCAACTACAGAGTACAGATGAAGACTGAAGAATCTTTTCCTACGATGGACAGCTCCTGTACGACTGAGAACTGACACAGAATAAATGGTTTGGTTTGTCTGTTGAATTGTAATGTTTAGGGCTTGTTTTATCCTAAATGAATGTGCTAGTGTCAAATAAAGTGGTGGGTTGCCACTGATAATACATATATAATACATATACCACCGTGTCCTTCGGCAATACACTCATCCGCCGTTAGAATCTTGATTTTTAACCCATTGTATTGTTATCATCCAAACCAAAAATAACGTTTACATGGTTTGTGAACAAAGACAACATACACATTTAAAATTAAACCTCATATCAACAAAGCATACTGTGACGCCAAACCAAATGCTGCTGCTACAGGATTGGCTGCAAGACCTGTTGATTAAAAAGCTGCAAGACGATAATTGAGATCTGCAAAAGATTTTATCAAGATTCCATTAAAATTTGATTAATTGCACTGCTCGAGTTCCATGAATCACCAATGTAGGAAGAAAAGTGATATGAATATTAAAAAACTACAGAAATAATTGTTGTAACCTCTTGCACCTAACAGACAGAATATACAATATAGATTTTGGTCACAAAAAGATTTAACAGGACTCAATATATTATAGCCAGTTTGAAATGAAATCAAAATCCAGTCCATTTATTATGCAGAGAAGGTCTTGATACCCGATCAGTAATGTTCCCGATCAAAGTCACGCATGAACTGCCTCATCTGATTCCGTGGAGGAGCACCTGGCGGAGGGAACATGTGATGTATGATACAAGAGGAGTATACTATGTGCAAAACCTTGGACTGACTTAGCTTCACATTCCCAACGCACTCCTCAAATCACGAGCAGCGGTCAACTGAGACCAGACCTGACCTTTGCTTATCGGTCCCAATTGGACTCTTGTGTAGTTTTGGATTTGTAACATGCCAATCAATGTACACCTTGAACTATACTTGAGCTTGGACTTTGCGTAACGCCATGTGTATTATCAGCAAAGTGGGCTGATCCAGGAAGAAGCAGGACACATTTAATACTGACAAAAATATCTCAGTCAACAGATGTTTTTGCTAAGACTTGGAACCAATTAATTTGGACTCACTCTGATTTTGTTTGGACTAATCAGGCTCCTGTTGGCCACTCATTAAAGCTCCCATATAATGCTTTATTCATGCTTTCTAAACCACTTTTTGGTCTTATTAGCCATAGTCTTTCATGATGTATAATTTAAAGACACAGTACACAGTTTTCCGTGTATTCGTGCCTCCTTCATTGTTTGTAAAATTCCCAACGTTCCAAACACATTTCGAGCATCGCATTTTTTCACAGACATGACTTTAAGGGCACTATTCATAACTTTCAGGGAGAAACACAAGCTATCATTTTGAGCCAACGGCAAGCTAACAAATCACTAGTGCTGTGTTATACCCAGTTTGTGTGCTCAACAGCTCAAGACGCATCCGGTGATGAAAATGTATGGGACAATTCTCAGTCTTATTTGAAGTTAAATATAACTCAGGAAATACAGATTTAAGCACTTTTTGTAGTAGTGGGGGCAACAAGTTTATGTTCCATGTTGCACGAGGGAAAGCGAATTTGTATAGCCCTTTTCATATGAGTACACCAAAGAAAATTCCTAGCGTTTGACTATGGTAAATGGTCACACATTTATAGCACTTTTAGGCACTCACACTACAACAGTGTGCACTTGCGGGAATCGAACCGCCAAGCCTCCGGTTACAACGCGACTCACTCTTCTACTTCCGCCACTGTCGCCACCATGGCAATAAAGACTATTCTGATTCTGAAAAAAAGTTAATTTTGCCTATGCCTCCAGACTGAGAAACTAGTTTGCTGTTAGTAACACTCCACTTTCACTCTGGGGAATCAAGACTCATCTGGAAGTGACTTACAACTCTGATTCAAAGAAAGCCAGCAGCTTTGACAGATTATAGTCTAGATCCCACAGCAGACAAGCATGTCTCGTTGACATTCTCCCGTCTTGTGCTGTATGCATGAAAACATGAGCCATGAAGAAGTCTGTCCATGTGCTCCGACACCCCCTGAGGACATGGATGAGAGCGGCTCAGAAGTGTGGAGGAACTTGGCACCACTTACAGCAGCTGATCAATACCTGGATGTGTCAGCTTGAACCACTGAGGTCTGGCTTCCTGTTCCCTATTGAAAAAGTCTCCCGGAGAGAGACCTCACTGACAGGTTCCACGGCGGTAACTCTGCACTCTCCAACCATCCAAACGCCATGATTATTGAAATCATTCCAAAAAGCACGAGAGGTGGGGACAGGAGAAGGTCGGCTCAAAAGGAAACCTTCTGGATGGAAATTCTACAGGCCAAAACACCCGGGGCACAGACTTCTCAGCTTTTTTGTAATGGTTGTTGTAATGGCTTCTTCTGTGTTTGTTTGGGCTCTGGTTTATTCTACCTCTACCTCACCAACCGTCCTTGCACCAGGTGAGACCTGAATGTGTGGCAGCATATACTAGATAGGCATATTACCAAACATGGTAATGTGTAACAGATTGGGCTGGATTTCAAATATAGCACCCTCTGACCCGGGGGGCACCGTGTATATTCATGGGTACGGGGACTTGCTGCTATATTGCCTACCTTTTTTGGCGTTCTTCTGTAAATTGTTGCCTCCCAAACGCGCAAAGGCCCATAAATTCATACATCTGAAAATCTCCTATGTCCCTAAACAAACATCCAATTTTACAATTTGCCATTATAAAGAAATCTGAGAATAATCTGTAGTTTTTACCCATGGTTTTATACCTGCCCGGCTTTTCTGTGATGTCTGGCCATGGCAGTAGCGCCCTGGAGGCTTCTCGTGCTGGCGACGGCTGGGTATCGACCCAGCGCTCCAGTGCCATCCATTTTCAGGGCTAGTTGATTCGGCACATGAGTTATTGTTACACTCCTTAGCAGAACATTTCCATTACTTTTGCATCACAAACTTGAGATTTTTCGTACATTTTTGCCACTTGCCCAAAATGGCTAAGTGGCACGTACCTGTCCCCAGGCCCTGTAAAGGCAGTTACAGGAATGACACTATTAAACAGTGAAAACAAGCTTGGACATTCAGCTGATGGCATGCTAGCAATGGAACGGCACTGTGATAACCCACTTTGAGTTCAGAATGAATCTGGTGATGGATTATGGGCTAAGTTTTCGCCCCCTCAGTGGCACAACAAAACCGAGAAATACAGATTGGAGCATTTCAACAGAAGAAAAACTAAAAACATGTACAATAGATCAGGATGAATGAGAGTGTGTTTGTGTGTATGAGTGTGGGACAACCGATGCAAATTAGCCCAAGGCTACAATCCGGAGTGGTGTGTTTACATGCATGATTCTCATGTGTGTTCATTAATATGCACTGTCCCAACCAAATAAACAATAAATAAATAAATAAATAAGAATAAGAAACAACTAAAATGACCATGAAATACTACTCCAGGTATGTTGTTTTTTTTTTAGGAGGGAACAATATTGTAAAATGGTTAAAAGCTCAAAAGTCAATTTCGCCTCTGTCTCAGTTCATACAGCACAGCCATTGTCTTTCTCATTTAGATTTAACTGAATGAAACTTTCTAGTACGAGTGGGTGATTTTTTCCCCTCCCAAATCCAATTCAATCATTGCCAACACCACTTGCCACGCATTGTTCAAATTGCCTTTTACATCGAGACAACAGAAACTCCTGCTTGGTCACATCAGCTGAACCAATGTACGTTGACCTTTTTAAAGACGGATGGCGCGGAGAGACCCCTGCCCGTTGACCCCACGCGGTGAAGGACATGGGGTTTCCCTGCAGGGGCCTATTCTTCCCCACCTCCTCCATTATTAATCCATCATTGATCACAGCGGGGCCAATTAATCCTTCAGACAGATGACGAGTGACGAGTCGTTAATCAGAGCGACAGACGGCCGACAGCAGTAAACAAACGAGACGCCAGCTCCATCCGTCATCGAGCCCACAGATCAGGAGGAAACTGTTAAAGAGACACTTCACGCAAATCACACATCCTTATCGCTGCCACCTCTGGCTGCGCTGGCCCCGCCCACTGATGGACAGCCTCGGTCTGGATAGTAAATATAACCCCCGAGCAAACAGTGGACCCCAAGAGGCCACACGCAACGTCAAGCCACTAAGTCTGGGGACGTGCGGGGAATTTTGAATGGGAGGTCTTTTATTCGTCTTTATAGTCTTATTTCTATTCTAGGCTTTCGGCATCAGACTTTGCATAAACCTCCCTCTGAAATTATGCCATCATAATAGAAACAGTCATGAATATAAGTATTTCAGTCACAGTGCCGTCACATCCTCCTAACAGCACTATTCTGATTAAAATACTTTTTGCAGTGATCTTAAACACCTTGTCTGTCTTGTTGATGGAAACAACTATTCCGATCTGCAAGCATCACTTTGATTGGGAGTGGAGGTCTATCAAGGGCAGGGCTCAAAAGTGCGACTGATTTGGTCCCACATGCGACTAAATGTTTGTGTCGTGCATCTGAATATATTTTCCAGTCGCACCGGTACGACTGCCCAGATCCACCCGCTCTGCCCTCACCAGCTCATGCCACTCTAAAACACTGGTCAGGATGTGACTGCACCACGCAGCACCAAGGAGCTCACTCTGAGTGAAAGTAAAGTTGTAGGAAAGAAAGTAAAGTTGTGCTTTTTACAGTGTTATTTGAGTTTCAAATAAGATCACTGTTAGTAATGATGAAAGATACTTGCTCCTCTCTCATCTGTTCTGTATTGTTCAGCTCCTCATTAATGTCTCTGAACGGCCTCCTGCATCAGGCTCACGCAAAACTGACGTCCACACAGGGGTTTTAGTCGAGTTGCTTATAAGTAGCAGCAGTTACAGGAATAGGCCACTATTTTTCATCCTGAGATATGTTCTTACCTGAGCTTAGACGAGTTGATGCGTACCTGCCTGCCCTCTGTAACGTAACAACGCCAAGATGTTGTCACCATTTAGCCTCCGCTAACTATTCCATTGGGGTTCTCAGAGGTTGAAGTTAGAAGCCACCAAGCTCCTCCACGTTTTCCCTATTTAACCTCTTAAGACCGAGAGTCCCCAAAATTTTTTTCAGATACAGATACTGACCTACGTGTTTTACGCAGAAAAATATTCCAAAGTTGCAAATTAGTGACAGCTGATGTGGGATTATCCATTTCTGTTGTTATTTCCTACACCACAGGGAGGAAAAAGGCCTTTTTGCGGAAAAATGTGTGTATTTTTTTCAGGTGGAAATTCATTCAAGCCCATTGCAACCTCATTTTATTGTCAAACAACATCATTTATTTTTTATTTCACTTCCACCGTCATCCCAAAGCTCTACCAAATGTGTGGACACCAAGATTAGCCATGTACACCTGGGATGTAAAGACATGATTTTTGGAGAAAAAGGCCTAGGGCTTAAGAGGTTAAATACAGTTATGTGAGTAGTTACACGATCCAAGTATAGTTACACAAAATTAAACGTGTCAATTTTCTAAGCGGATAAAAAAGGGTACTATATTTTAAGGCGGAATAACACCACGTTGACTTCCGCGCAGTAATAAGGATTCCTTAGGAGGTTCAAATAGTTTGATTTATTGCTTTATTATTATTATTATTTTACAGCTGTAAATGAATTCATCTTTATTTATAAACTTATTTATGAACTAAATCTTTAAGTGGTGTGTTTACATGCATGAGGATCGCAAATAAATGAATATGTTGCAACAGAAAAGGCTGGTTCTTTGGTTTGAATGTGTATAACAGACTTAAAAAGAAAAATCCAAGGCACACTGTTAAGAACTTAAAACATGCAAGGTGCATATTTTCAGCTCTTTAGCCATGTTCCAATAAAGGCTTTTTAATTACTATTATGCTACAACAGTGTGCCTTGTATTTTACTTTGGGAACAGCCACATTTAAGTCTGTCTTACACATTTGCACCCAAAGATTAAGAAGCACCCCCTTTTCTCCAATTGAGTTTTACTTTTTATACATATTTACGCACGCACACACGTCCTTTTTCTCTAATTTGCTACAAATAAATATGTTCCATTTGTTCTCTTTGTCAACAATCAAATCAAATCAAATCTGACTTTAACTATAGCTGTATAACATTTTTATAAAAGGAAAACACAAAAAGCAAACTATAAGGTTTTTGAGCCGTCGTCTGTGCTGTAGTTCAAACTAAAGTACAGATGATGACTCAAGGTCCTTTGTCTGTGATGGAGAACCCCTGTACCACTGAGAGCTCACACAAACACAAAAAGCAAAGCCGTACAGACATGTGCAGCACGGTGAACAAAAGAATAAAGGTTTTATAATCATCTGTGATGTCGACACAGTATGCACTTATAATCCTACAACAATCATTTGGTTTTACATTTATTACTTAGGCCACAGGTTCATGTTGGCAGACATAAAACCACCCATCTGTGTCAGTACGGCCACATTATTGGTAGGACTTTTGTGTCGTTGAGATGATGTTGGATTACTGGTCAGTTTAGGAATGAATATATTTCCCTCTTCATTCAAATTCAAACACAATACACTTGTTTTTAAGTTGGGCTTTTGTGAATGCCTCTCCCGCGCCCTGACAAACAGTCCCCTGTCTCCCACATCCATCAGCCAGAGAGTTTAAAGAGAGCGCAGACAGAAAGACGACAGCAGACAGACGGCTGGATCATCCCTGGTCTGATCAAAGACTGTGCAAAGTGAAGGGGAGTGCAGCGTGTTTGTTTACTTCAGCCACAGCAACAAAACGTGTGGATTTAAATAGAACATCCAGGAAACTCTGTCAGGGCAGGCACAGGAGGAATCCTACTACCAGGGCACTCTTAGGGCCGGGATTTAAGACTCAAGGACTCAAGTTATATGAGCAAGACTCAAACTAGAGGCACTCAGATGCCACAGACCTCCCTCGAAGCTGTTCTTAAAACTTCATGTAGGTTTTCCTGTCATTGACACTAAATTAGTAGGACTTTTAACCATTCAACAGCTAGGTAAAGTATTTGGATTTTAAATGTCAATTGTTATCGCTCATTATTAGATAAATTAGCATATTACATTGTGTTGTTTTGTATTGTGAAGATTGTTTGGTTATATAACGTACATTAAATATAATACTTCCTACTCCGCTTTCATTTCAGCAAAGTTATTAAAAAGTACAATTTGGCCACATTTTCAGTATTATCAACACATTCACACTAGTAATGGAATCTTTGACCATCATTGACAACTATCTATTTTCAGTTCATCTTAAATTTGAGATGGGGTGAGGAGCTCGGAACAGAGCCGCTACTCCTCCACGTCGAAAGGAGCCAGCTGAGGTGGCTCGGGCATCTGTTTCGGATGCTTCCTGGTCGCCTCCCTCGAGAGGTGTTCCAGGCACGTCCCACTGGGAGGAGGCCCCGTGGAATACCCAGGACACGCTGGAAAGACGAGGTCTTTAGGCTGGCCTAGGAACACCTTGGGATCCCCCAGGAAGAGCTGGAGGAGGTGTGCTTGGATCGGGATCTGGGCATCTCCGGATAAAGCGGAAGAAAATGTATGGATGAATTTAATTTAATTCAATTCAATTCATTTTTGTATAGCCCAAAAACACAACAAAAGTCGTCTCGCAGGGCTTCACAAGAAAAAAAAAGATGAGTGAATATAGATTGTCCTTGGGCAGGGGCGTCCAAACTTTTTTCATCGAGGGCCACATATTGAAGGGGGTATGGCATGGAGGACCACAGATTGGTGGCCAGCGCAGTCCAAAATCAACTGGGTTGATTTAAAGAGAGGTTTAAACCTTCCCCCCACACCTTTAGTTAGTCTGGAACCTGTCTCACAATTAAAATCGAGTTTTTGAGGCTTTAATTGTGCAGAAAACCTGTTATAAACCTGCAGAAAAACTTCATCTCTGATGACATGTGCCAATTCAACAAGGAGAGTTTGGGCCACCAAAAATTGGTCTGGGGCCGGCATTTGGCCCCCGGGCCGCACTTTGGGTATGCCTGTCCTAGGGCATCCCCTGTCCTTAGACCCTCCATCTCTGCAAGCAAAACCTCCAAAAACCCATCTTGAATGTGAGAAGCCAGACAGTTCATTGGATTCCCAAATAGGACCTTATATTTGCTAATTGTATAAATAAACAACCAACAAACCAAGACCAGGTTTAATTCCAATTCTCAAGATGAACTTTGGGTGTCTTTTTATAGCTCACATCTCATTTGCAAAATGTTTCGCAATAACATGAACAACTTTTGGTGACCTCCTACTTTTCACTCTTAGCCATAATTAGTATTCCAATGGTGACGAGAGTGCCATTTAGAACAGAGCCCTAGCGGCATCAACCGTCCCGCCCCGGTGTAAAAAGTTCAACCACTAACTATAGGAATATTATCACAAGCGCCAGGCAAAGTTTCCCTTCACATTAGTGGCAGCTGTCTCGAGTGGCTTCAGGCTGGAGCCATTAGAAGGGCCTTAGAGCTGTGTGTGTGTGTGTGTGTGTGTGTGTGTGTGTGTGTGTGTGTGTGTGTGTGTGTGTGTGTGTGTGTGTGTGTGTGTGTGTCCTGGGTCTGGCCGGTCCAATTACACTGGTGCGGGACCTCATTCCAGACCACTGAGCTGTTTGGATCACCTCTTACATTAAAGGCTGACACAACAAACAACAGGTAATTGTCTCTCAGGTCTCTGTTTGATTGTATTGGAAGTCTATGTGGAAGGATTAAGATGACAGGGCTGTTTATATATTATAGTTGTTTGTACACTTACATTCATTACAGATAATCAGGTTTAATCCTGTGCTGCTCATTTCCAAATGGAGAGGGATGGCTGGACCTTGAGCCCAGCAACTAGGCTTTATGGAAGGAAGTAGAGCCTTAATGACAGATAAAGTTTCTCTGTTTGCTTAGTATATAGCACATGAAACACAGACAAAACCTT
>OMNZ01050936.1:41306-51876 GCA_900303255.1 Lesueurigobius sanzi
AACCTTCCATTCGCACAGTAAAGGACTTTTAATCTACTCGTGAGTGCCTCAATCTTCTCTTTTCTAATTTGTTCCGGGACTAACCCTCTGGATGTTGAAGAGCACCCGAGCTTGACACTTTTTACCCACTGAAGCATTTCCCCTTACTTTTTTGTCTCGACAGACAAACCCGTGTTTGGTCTAAAATAGCAGCCACAATGTTATACTGTATAATCTGCCTCAGGACAGAGCAATTACGGGATATAAGAAGTGAATGAAGGCAATTTGGAAATGTTGAGAAAAACATCAATCAAAATATACCAGCGATTTTCAAAGCTTCATTTTTGCTTTACTTCTCTGTGCACCGAAGCAAAAGAGCAAGTAGTGCACCCTCTGCTGGTGTTTTGTGTAACTACACACAACTACTGTACATAGGGTATTATTAAAGGAATAGGCCACCATTTTACACACTGAGACATGTTCTTACCTGAGCTTAGACGAGTTGATGCGTACCTGTCTGGTCTTTGTGCGTGCCCTCAGTCACGTAAATAGACTGATGTTAGCATTAGCCTCTGCTAGCGTATTCCTATGGGGGAAAACTGGCCTGAAGTTAGAAGCCACCAAGCTCTTCCACGTTTTCCCTATTTAAATACGGTTAAGTGAGTATAGTTACATGATCCAAGTATAGTTACACGCACAAATATCTTCACTCCTAGTGTGAGAGTGGACGTATTACTGCACAGACATCGAAGTGCTCCGAGGGTGTTATTACTCCTTACATATATAGTACCACATTTTATCAGCTTAGAAAATCGACATGATTATGTGTAACTATACTTGGATCGTGTAACTACTCACGTAACCGTATTTAAATAGGGAAAACGTGGAAGAGCTTGGTGACTTCTAACTAACTAGCAGTGGCTAATGCTATCAACATCTTCAGTCTATTTATGTTACTGAGGGCACGTACAAAGACCAGACAGGTACGCATAAACTCGTCTCAGCTCAGGTAAGAACATATCTCAGTATGTAAAATAGTGCCCTATTCCTTTAAGACACATTCGTTTTAAATGATGAAACAAAAAACAAGATGTGCAGAGTAAAACCTTTAAAATTCCAACTTCTTAAAATGGATTTTTTTTTTTTTTTAGTTTGAATCTGTCTGAAAAATCACCATGGCAGAAAAGTTCACTCTCACATTAATAAATTAAGCTTTGAATCTACAGTATAACCAAAAATATAAATATTTTAGTCGACCGTTGACGTCTTCAAGCCTGAGGGCAGCTCCGAGTCTTTTATGTGTGCGAAAGTGTGTTTGTATGAAAAAGGAATCTAAACAAATACAAACGTGGCTTAAATTCACAAAGTAGAAGTGTGCTTTTTCCCTCATGTCAAAAGCACAACACGCACTGGGCTTTGGAGTGCCACCAGCTGTTTGGTTATCATCAACAAGCAGCACAGAAACCTACACCAACAGCCTCAGACCCTCTAGTGCACATCATGAAAAAAGATCCCAGATTTATCGAATAGAAATCATTGAAGTGGCCTTGGCTATTTGGTGCGTTAGTGCAAATGTGTTGGGTTCTCGAGTTGTCAGTTCCCCACATACACATGGACGGTGAAGGTAAGGCATGTTGATTTTGTGACAGCTCATAGATACAGATAGCATCCGAATGCGCTCACACGGTCACATCCAACGCTGCAGTGAGGTGAGGAGGAAAATACCGGCTCTTTCATCTACTGCTCCACAACAATTTAACAAACGCTGAATCATGGAAGTATTTTCTACCAAATGAACTAAAGATACAGAGACATGGAGAGCGGTGCAAAGGCCCAGACTTTTACCTTTTCATTGTTTGTAAACATTTGGGGTTTGGCTGGAGGCGGGAAGCTAGATCCCTATTTCCTTTGTAGCAAGGTCCCGGGTTTGACTGAGTATGGAGTGAATGAATATTGTTTACAGTATAGTGCTTTGAGAAACTTGTAATCAGGCTTGAAAAGCACAATACAAATGTAAGTATGGAGTGAATGAGTGTTGCCATGTAAAGCATCTTTGAGTGTCCAAAAAAGGGCTATATAAAACCAATACATATTAATAGTGTTGATAGTATTAAGCCATTATTAAAATCATATTACCAAACCAGATTTTTTTTTTTTTTTTTGTAATCCTTGATATTATCGATACAGTATTATTAATTTGTTTTTACTTTGGGGTTCTTGGATTGTTCACATGGTAATTTTAGGGGTCGCAGCCTGAAAAGTTGGGGAAACCCTTTCCTAGTGGACAATCTTCTGTGTCAAAACATTCATAAGGACTCAGTCATACAGGAGTTGTCCATCGTAGGCAAAGATTCTTCAGTGTTACTCTGTAGTTGAAGTGTAGGACGTTTCGCTCTTTATCCGGAGATCTTTGTCAGCGAAGCTCTTTGGACTCAATTTTGACTTGACTGTATTTGAGCTGCGAAATATGCTTAGGCTATAGCTGCCAGAAAATGACTATAAAGTATGAAAAAAGTCTGAGTTCCATAACGGACTTCCTTCCCCCTCGATAGGCCACGCCCCCTAGTATGACACATTTGTATCTCCATCAACATTTCCTCAAACATAGTCCTCGCATGTAGCCCTTCAGCGAGCACCATGATTAAAAGTTCAAGGGTCAGGGAAAGTCAGACAGAGCTCCAAGTCGTTCAGTAATTAAAGAGTCATTTGTGTAATTATGAAGTCATTACGGCGAACGGCGGCAGTAAATTAGAACAGTCATTATCAGTGAAACCCAAAGTTTGCCCGACTCGGGAAGGACCAGGTGAGTTCAGTTTAACAAAGTTGGGCTAATTATTGTGATTTAAGGTCAGCAGTGTGTTTAGTATAAAGGCGGGAGTTCCATCTGGGCCATGCTCTCACTGAGCGGCTGAAATGTGAATATTGCTTTGAAATGGGATTTGGAACGAAGCGTAATATTTTCTCTCAACAACCAATTACAGGCGAGACGAGAAGGAAGCAAACAGCAGCGCTTCGTCTTTTGTTCCAATGATTTGAAGTAAATGGAAGTGAAGGGGAAGTGTGCTTTGTGTGATCAAGGGGATCAATGATGCAATATTGTTTTTGGAAGACAATACATCTCATAATGTTTTCTGTGCATTTTACTACACAGTCATAAGTGCATGTGACAAGTTATCTTGTTTTTCCAATGATTACTTAGTTCAGTGGAATAATGTTTTACAACAGTGAAATAGTAATTTTGTGAAGATGAAAAATCTTGTTGAAAGGCTAAGGTTAAGGTATACTTTATTGATCCCCGTAGGGAAATTCGTTCGGGCAAGATGGATGACTGTGTGCACAGCATCTGGGACTATCTCCAGATGTGGAGCCAGGCCAATGGTCAAAGACTGAACAAGTAAATTAAAATGTTAAGAGAAAAAGGAAGAACCAAGGCACTCCTCCCACATTTTAATTCTCTATTTACATTTTCTAAAAAGCCTGTATTTTTCTTCCCCACAGTGTTCAGTACGGGCTAACAGATGCTAAGCTATGCTAGCCAAGTGGCTGGTTGTTGAAGCCAGCTCCCTTATTCAGAATAGTACGGAGCCCGGCAAGGGACATGAAGAAAAAAATAAAATCCTAACCGAGTTAGGTCCATCCATCTTCTTTCGCTTCTGTCGCGGGGGCAGCATTTGAAACATTGCACCAGTCCCTCATGGCTCCTCCTGCAGGTGGTGGGTCCTGGGAGGATGGCCTCACGACGCTCCTTCCCCTCTGGGTGAGGTAACTGGCCTTGATGGTCTCTCATCATAAGGAGCTTCTGAACCGCACTTAGTCTGACCCGTCACAAAGGTTTTTTATTTATTTTTCATTTAGCTGTGCTGTTCCTGTTGTCCTGGGAGGCACAACTCCGAGCTGGGAACGACGTTTCCTCAGAGTTACTGTATTCCATTTGTCAGGTCAGAAAGTTTAACGAGAGAAAGTGACACAAATCGACATAATTTAAGATACAAATTACTTATTTCGTAGACGCGAACAGAGTGGTTGTATTTATGTTTTCATATAAATCATGATGCTACAAATCATTTACAGAGCGCAGTCACTGTTTTGCTCGAGCCCACCAAGCATCTTAACACCACTTCGAAACACATGCTTCACACCTATCTGTTTTGTGTTTTAATATTTAGAATGCATTCCTTAACTTCAGTGCATATTGTAGCACTTTAACCATAATCCTCAGGTAATTCTCCAAAAAGAGTCTCTAGTAACACACACTTAACCCATTAAGGCATGCATTGAGGGGGCGGGGTGATTGCCAATGGTTTAATAAAGAACAAAACAAAAACAACTGTGCATGTAACTCTTTGTTTCATTTTGTTTGTACTTTTTTACTTTTGTAATGTTACTTTTCTGACCGCAAACATGGCCGTAACAATAGAGGTTATGTATGTGATGTCATAGCAGAGCAACAGCATGGCAGATAGCATCATGGCAAGTGTTCAAGGCTGTTCTCTGATTTTCCGCTCAGTACGAAATGCTGAAAGTCCCATTTGGAATGATTTTTGGAATGTGCCCTCTATAGATACTGAAAAAAGCCCCAGTGAGACACATTATCTGACACATTATCTTCCTAATTAGATTAATCAGACTGTTAAGCCCTGAGCGCCGTCTCGCAGGCTCCAGGAAGCGCGTCTTATCATTGTGTGCCGACATCTGATTGGTCTGCGCCCTAATTTAAGACATAATATTTCAGTCAGGTGTGCAGCAATCTCAGCTGAGGTCAGAGTGAAATGCATGATGGGAAACTAATCTGCCGCCGCACCTCCAAGGCTTTAGGAGATTACTGACCTGCCAGTCTGACTGAATAACAAAAAGACAGTAGACTCCCTAAGCCATATCTGATATTGTACAGTTGATATTATTGATCATGCCATAGTGTGGTTTCAGCATGTTTTCATCTGTTAGAGCAAAGGACACGCACAATTGTTCTCTGGTGAGCCAATCAGAACATGGAAAATCTATACGGTGCTAGGCTAACCCACCTTGAATGTAAATGGGGTCCGTGTTCTGCCCTTGTTTCAATTCAAACAGCCATTACAAAGCTTTCGGTTTTAGTTCAAAAGGTATGGACGGGAGAGAATGGGATTACACAAGTGAAATTGGCTCCTTTAGGCTCATTGATTAGTTGCCATCATTAATTATCTTTCTTAAGCTTGTTTGCCTCTACTTTTGTCTCTACTACTGCTGAAGTATATGTTTGTGTGTGCATATAACACCATATTGATCTAGGGCGTTGTGACATCATATTCGAAGAGAGCGGCAAACTCCCCCTATTAGTTTATTGTTTTTGCAAACATTTAAAAAAGAGAGAGAGAAAAAGACCACTGCTTGTCGTCTGCATCTGAAAAACTATTTTCAACAATCACAAACTGATGTGCCTGGCCCCAAGAAAGTTATGAAATGAAATCAACATGTTTGAAATGCATTAGAAAAGAGTTTGGACCGAGGTTAGCAGTAAAATCTTAGCTGGTTGTATTTGTCACTGTGGAGCAAACCGATACAGAGTGTTTAAGGGACAATGATTTGAAGTCATGAACTGAGGGCGTTTTGCCGATTACTTGAATTACTATATCACTTCGGAGACGAGATGTCCCGAGCGGCTTTTTAGGTGTACTGTAACCTTTACAGTAAGTGACTTCAGCGTGTTACCGTGGCAACAGACAGGTGTCAATCAGGAGAGGACAGAGCAGACGTAAATCATGAATGTGAAGCAGGGTGCAATCTGCTGCAGTCATCTCTGTCCGTGGGCGCTGTGTGCACTGATGGGATCAGGCCTCCAGCACAACAACCTGTAGTCCATTAGGTTTGGCATTAATGACAGGCGTAATCTCCCTGCTTTTAGTCTGGTCGAGTTCAAGAATATTAATTCAATACACAAAATGATCCAGTCAGTCAGTAACGTTATGGTAAATTTTTTATGAGGAGACATTGCAGGCAAGACTGATTTATTATTATCTATTGATTGTCAGATTTGGGGCCAGTTTGCTTTCTTAACACATAAACTTTCAGCTGGAAACACATACATTGACTTAATCTATACAAAATAGGGGCTTTAACTATCGCACTGATTCAATGTTTCTCCATAGATTTATAATTTTTTTTTTCTCACATTGTGGTGACAACTTCTCCAGATATCAAAGTTGTTGTTTTTCAGACAGATTTTGTATTTCCTATCCTAATTTCTTGAGTTTTGATCTCTAGACAATTGTTTTATTGTTTATTTGGTTGGGACAGTGCATGTTAATGAACACACATGAGACACATGCATGTAAACACACCACTCCGGATTGTAGCCCTGGGCTAATTTGACAACAAGAAAAGGAAAACAGATTTTTTTCATAACAACTAGCGTATTCAAAAAAACGAAACAAGCCTCTAAAGAAATCTTTGAAACTAAAAGGTCAACAAAATAAAACAATCAACTTAAACCTATCTCTATCATTATTTAAATTTGGTGCCAAAAATATAGGCCTGATTTTATATAAAAACATGAAATGACAGTAATTACAATGCAGTACATTTTGTCTCATACTTCTGTCAGTAATCTACAGTTAAATGTAAAATGGTCCTTCCTCATTTGCAGCGTCTCGCCTCAGTGTAGGTTTAGAGTGAGAGCTACATAAAAGTCAGTTTAAGTGAGTAAAGTACCTCCCTCAGCGCATTTTGCTCACGTGTACTCTGTTATATCAGCGTCCAGCAAATGTTGTTTTGTTCCTGTCCTTTATTCACAGTCCCTGTGTGCAGCCACTGTTGTACAGCAGCTGTCAGTTATTTTGCCAGAAAAAGAAAAAACACACACAATAGAAAGTGACTTGTGTCAGAACAATTCAACTGTGTCTCCAAAAGTTCATAAAAGTTGAATTTGAAAAGACTGCCGTACCTGTCCACTCTGAAAGTTTAGTTGTTCTTTCATTACACTGCTATTGAACAATCCACTGGACCACACTGTGGGCAGTCATTCAACCATTTAAAGGCACCAGACTTTAATGAGGTGCTCTTTAAAGTGGAAATCTTCACTGTTTCACAATATCTGTCCTAAAAAGGTTGGCTCTTTCATTACAAAGAGGATGGATGGAGTGGTTTGGGAATAAGCGCAATTCTTGCATGACGCATGCCCAAAGGTCATGTTAGCGCTTCCGGTCAAAGGGAAAGGAAAGGGAAAGGGAATGTTATTTGTATAGCGCTTTTCATATGACATAGTCACACCCAAAGCGCTTCACACATGAAAGGGAGGGGGCTCATTCACTCCATGCTGATGGTGGTAAGCTACTATTGTAGCCACAGTTTCCCCTGGGGCAGACTGACAGAAGCGAGGCTGCTCACATCTGCGCCAACGGTCCCTCCGACCACCACCAACCACTCACACTTAGGCATTGGGTGAAGTGTCTTGCCCAAGGACACAACGAAGGTCAATTGGGATCCGATAAATGCAACGCTTCGCGCCGTTATCCCAATGTAAAATGTGATGAATAAAGGTTGTTTTACAGGCATCAACGCTGTGGTATATTAACAAATGATCATGAAAATATTGAGGGTGTGAATCTGTGCTTTCACAAACTGTTCAACAACATTTTTGACAAACATTAGTTTTCATTTCCCATTGCAGGTAAATGTATGTTGACTTTTTTGGAATGAAAATGACACACTACTATAACATGGAAAAGCAGAAAGATTTTTTTTTATTTTATTTGTCATCTTTACTTTATACTACATAATCATTTGGCCTACAGAAACATGTTTTCTCTCAGTATTTTATGGGAGGAGGAGGCATTACAGTGATAATATATGAAGGAAAGACTCAATGAAATTTGCAAGTGGTATATGCACATCCATAATAAATAAGCCTGCGTTCCTTCAGCTTTATCTTTCTTTCAAATGTCATGTAATACACAATATTACAACAACATTAACACATAAACAATACATTGCACATTTTACATGAAAGTACTTTATTATAATTTGCTCATACACTTGTTCTGCGTCTGGCATATGCTGTAGACACAATCCTTCAGCGGCGAACGCTCCTGCCACCAAGTCCTTTTACTTACCGCTCAGCAATAGCCCAACGTTTCCTCAGAAATAACTTCAAATTGGCAACTGTCCACAAAAACACCAAGACTCATCTCTGTGTCCCTCATCTCCGCCTCACTCACTTTAGTAACTTTTCCATATCATACAATAAACCATTTAAACTACATTTATCTGCTCTCCCTCGTCTTCTGTGCGGTCAAAACACACAAGTTTCTCCCGATCCCACCAATCATAGTGACAAACTTTCACATGAACACAAACGAACTGGGAACACCGCACTCCACATGAACGCAGCATCACAATGTACCACAAACCACCAGTTAAACCTTCTTTTCTTAACCTCAACACTTCGATGTTGTGATTTGACAAAGAACAGTAGGTAAATACATCAAGTGTGTGTAGAGCTGCTGTCCCTCGCTGACCCGATCGACTAAATCAGCTGTGTAAACATCAAACAGCGCCTGTATCTGTGTCTGGCTCTCAGCAGATGTTAGCGCTCCTTCTGAGACTTTCCCCAAATCAACAACAAAACGTGTACGGCAAAGTCACTTCAAACAGAGGCAGACAGGCAACCAAACAGCCAAGGTAAAGCGCTGACAATTTTCCTGAAAAGGAAAAAAATGTCTCTCGGATAAATGGGTTCAAGTTGATTTTTTCCTGGTTCAGAAAAACCTAAAAACAAAAAAGAAAGAAAACAAAGCATGAAACAGATAAAAAGATGCTCCTTCTGACCACTGAGCCACTCATTTGTCCTATGCCTCCCACTATTTGCATTCAGATGGTTTGATTGGAAAAAGAAAAGTACTAAAACATATGATGCAAGTGTCTGCATCAAATTTCAGAATGAATGTCTGTTTTGTTTTGTCGTTGGTTGGAGAAGGTAGCAACATTTTGGAGACTCAAATTCATCAGCTCAAGGATAAGTCGCCTTATAAATGTTAAGTGTAATTCTAAACATCAGACCACACACATCAGAGAGCTCTATTTTGACTATGAATCTATGTTATTTATGCTGTTTTTAACTTTGTATTTTAACAGTTTTTTAATGTATACTACGTGAGGCGACCTTGAGTGCCAAGAAAGGCGCCTAAGAAATAAAATGCATTATTATTATTATTATTGAAATCTTTTAACACAGGATTGGCCTTATCTCCACAAAATAAGTTAACATTAATTTGATTTTTACTTTTCAGGGGGGGGTTAAACTAATTAGTCTAATCCCCATCCTAATTAGAAGAGCAGCTAAGGCTAAAAATGGTTCACTTTATGATGACAGAAGTGACATCAAGAAAAGCGTCCCTCCAGAAGCAGAGAGGGGGGGGTGTTTAACTTTAGTCGGGGATCACGCTGCTGTGAAGTGGCACCATGAGTACTCTGCTCGGGCTCGGGACCAGCGCAGGCTGTGTTTGCTTGGTTCAAACGAGATAAAGGGGATAGCTTTGAATTTGTTTGTAGGAGGTCTGCCGACTGGTGGTGGAGATGCTAAAGCCTCTGAATACATGTGGTAGTGTCAAAGGAAAAAGAAAATAAGAAGTGCTGGGTCTGGTTGTACAACCCTTGCATCAAAAGAGGAGTCAAATCTAATTGAGCTAGACATTCATCTTCAAACCTATGCTCACTCAGTCAACTGGCCAGGGATCTGACACCTGGTCTATTTATAATAAAAATATCATTGGGAAATGTCTTGAAAATGGTGCATGTTGCATATTTTGGGCAGTGAAAGGGCCTATTTGAAACAATAGGTCGTAGTTGTGCTCTAAAGCTTAGAATGTCAGGGGTATGTAAACTTATGCATTTCATTGAATATAAATGATAACACAAAAACCTTTATTTCAGTCATGAAGCCATTTATTGTCAAAAGCCATTTATTGTTTACACTTTTCAAGTAGAAACTAGCCAAATGTCATCAAAAGTTTACATATTGTGCATATTGAAACAACACCAATTTTGTCATAGAGTCCTGTATTTCAGCTGAAGTGAGTTTTTCTTTGCTCCTGAACAATTTTCCTGGCAGTTGTTGAAGGTCATGTGCCCCTGATCACGTTAGATCAGGGGCATTTGAGTATAATTTGGCAATAATTGGCTTCACACAACCACTAACCATGAGTGGAAAAAAGATATACAGTGAAGACAGTAAGTATTTGAACACCCTGCTATTTTGCAAGTTCTCCCACTTAGAAATCATGGAGGGGTCTGAAATTTTCATGGTAGGTGCATGTCCACTGTGTGAGAGATAATCTAAAAAGAAAAATCCAGAAATCACAATCTATGATTTTTTAACAATTTATTTGTGTGATACAGCTGAAAAGAAGTATTTGAACACCTGTCTATCAGCTAGAATTCTGACCCTCAAAGACCTGTTATTCTGCTTTTAAATAGTCCAACTACACTTTGCTCATGATTCTAATTTAGTAGCACCTGTTTGAGGTTCTAAGCTTTCATAAAGACACCTGTGAACCCCACAATCAGTCAAAAGTCTAACTACCAACATGGGCAAGACCAAAGAGCTGTCAAAAGACAC
>OMNZ01050937.1:2930-16701 GCA_900303255.1 Lesueurigobius sanzi
ATGATCAAAAAACTAGACTAGCAATCCAAATTCAAAACCAGTCTGAAAACCTTGTTATAGGACAATGTTACATTATTGGACTGAATTATTATATTGTATCATACTTAATGCATAGTTTATACAATTATGTAATTTTGTAAAGCAATATTTAGCTACAAATGATAAATTGATTGAAAATTTTTCCCACCATAATGTTTCTACAAATATTATACAAGACTTGCCTTTGCACATGCAGATGGAGCAACCCTTCTTGTTCTGCCGATAGCCATCAGGACAGTACTTGTCACAGGTGAAGGGAGGGCACTTCACGCAGCGGCACATCTCGCATCCGTGCTTGTTCCTCCTGCGCACAAACACAAACACGAATCAGCCACAGGCCCAAACAAAGGCGGCACTATTTACGCACGCGCACACGTCGACGGGGACATGGTGGTGTTGTGGTACAGTGAAAGCCAGATCCTCAAGCCGGGAATAATCAACATCTGGAGCTGCTTTCCCCTCTCTATATTAGGTCCCTTTGAAGAGGGCCAAATAAAAGGGCAACACGTGAGATCCCCGCAGTTTCATACCTACCCAGAAAGTCTGCGCGGAGCAATGGTAAGCCAATTCAGATGCTTCCAATTCACCCGTTTACTGTCCTTAATGTCCAAAAAAGCCCCCTGGCAGCCACGCAAGACCGTCCTAAGACCAATTCTGAGCTAATTAGAGCACAAAGAGACGGACAATCCAAAGGTCTGTGCGCACGTGAAATGCATTTCGAAAGCCTTAACCACCGCAGTAAACAAACATAGCATCCACAGCGCTATAGACTAACAAAAAATGACTAAAAAAAGCATGGATGCAATTATCTGGCTAATAAAACATTAATTGGCCAAGCTGAAAAGAGCGTGGTATAGACTGGGGGAGGCTACTGTATGGACCTGACTGAAAGTGGTTTGGCAATCGCATGTGAAGTACTGCAGACAGTGGCGTGCTAGCTCCCGCGAAAGCCATAGGAACAACAGAGTGAGGGATTGACTGGAGCCCCACTGTACAAATACAGGGGGAGCGGTGACCTGAGCGCTTAGTCTTGTTTGAAGATGCTGTGCGGAATGCCAAGCAGAATATAGGGTCTTGGGGAGCACCAAAGGTTACCCGGTGCATGGGCATAAATCCTATCGTGCCTGTAAACAATAGGCATCGTCTAAATGTATCTGTGGAGCACATCTGTAAAAACATTTTGGGTTACATAATAGCAGGCGCACAGGTGATTGTATAGAGATATTTCAGGAACACAATGCAATGAACACAACAGAAACTTGCCACTGCAGCTGAGCAAGTAGACAGCTGTAATTTTGAAAGTTCCACATCACAAACGGCAATATAGCGATAGGACTTAAAATGTCATCCCCGTAGCTCATTACATTTAAAAGTTTGTCGTAAGGTTTTGGTCTTACGCAGCTGAAGGCACACCGGATGTCATCAATACTAGCAAAGTAAACACAAGGCCTTTGTCTGTGCAGGCAGAGTGTAGGGGTCCAGTGAGAAGACACAGTTCTCCATTGTGAAGCTGGCAAACTCTCTGAGGATTTCAGACTTCTAACAGCTCCGACCTAAACAGCTGCTTATGAAGGATAAACCCGGGACTTCCTGCTCTTTCCCCCTCCTCAGCCTCCGTCTTCTGGCACAGCGCACAGACACACCGGACCCATTTTAAACCCTGGGCCTTCATGGTTGAGATGCAAAATCATTTGGGAAACATAGTATACGTCTTAGGAATGCAGCTTTTGTGTTGACATATGACATTGGGCAAATTGACTGAAGGTTGGTCTTTCAATCTCCATTCAATGCCATCTTGGTGCTACAATTAATGATTTCTTTAGTAGTCGACTAGCCAGCAATTCATTATATCAGATTTTAGCCACACTGTGTAACAATTCCCACACTAGATGGAACAAAATACACATTTTAATTTCAATATGGCAAAAGACATGAATCTTGCTGGTTTGTTTTATATATAGCATATTTACGAGCAGACAAAACTACTCCAAAGAGCTGCACAAACAATTCATTAAAAAATAATAAACAATACAAACATGAAAAACTAAAATGTTGAGGCCAGCAGCCGCGAAAGCTCTATCTCGCTATCTCTTCATCTCAATTGTTTGGGAGTTTTCATACTAGTTTTTGATGGTAGCTACATAATTCGTTTTCCACAACGTTTCTTCAAAGCCTTTACTTTCGCTCATTCCTGTATGTTCAAAACAATGAACTCAAAAAGTGCGAAACGCGTCACACAGAAGGGTTCCAGATGTCTGATTGCTGTGTATAAGCTTATAATGGCGAAGGGATGCAGGGGGCACATGGTCAGCTTTAAACTTTAAATGACCACCGAGGAGGAGCTTTTGAAGTTCTACCTCATTTAAAAAACGGACAAAGGCTACACTCAATTGTGCAATGTTCATTCACTTGAACTATCCACCTCTGCCAAGTGAGAATGCATTTGCAGATGTATGCTTTGCTTTGCTTCCCACATTCCTTGATCTGTTATGTAATTTGAACAGTGTGATCCCTCTGAACGCTCTGCAAACACGGATGACAAATGATGAAGCGGGAGGGATGGTTGGGGGGTACTTACACATAGCCGTAGGGGCAGGTCTTGGTGCAGGTAAGAGGTCGGCACTTGGGCACCGGGATGCTGCACTCGCACACCTCACAGCCGAAGTCGTCGCGCTCGTATCCCATGGGGCACTGCAGCGAGCAATATGTGGCTATGTCCGGGCAGGAGTCGTCTGAAGGGAAAGGTCAAGGACAAATGAGAAAAGTACAATTATCAGGATATATCTAGCACGTCGAGGGGGTGGAGTACATTTAGAACTAGTCGGCCTTGGGACTATCTATGGCCCGTCTGTCCATGGGAGTGGATCTCTCCTCATTGTGGTTCTCCTCAAGGTTTCTCTGTTTATCCACATTTTTTTTTAGTTTTTCCTTTCCGCGGTGGAGGGTCTGAGGATGGGGGATTCCCTAGGTTTCTTTTGTTTAGACATTATATTTGTTTGACATCCGTTTGTGACATTTTGATCCTTGTTTCACTGTTTTGAGGTCTGTGACACCCCCTGAGGCAACTCTTGTTGTGATATTGGGCAAAAATAAAGTGATTGATTTGAAAATGCAATTTGCACTAAACAATGCAGGTTTGTTTTTCAATAAGATTAAAATTAAGGTAAGGTGAAATTCATTGTCCCCGTAGGGAAATTTCTCATCTGCATTTGACCCTTCGATGCAGGGCTAGTGGTCAGAAACACTGAACACTCTGGAAGATAAACATATGAGGAAGCCTATCCAGACACCAGGAGAACATGCACACTCCACGAACACACACACACAGGCCAACATAGTCCTTCTTGCTGTAAGGCAGCTCAGCCATTGTACCCTTCCCATTGATCTTTAAAAAGTCTGCCTGTGGCCAGAGTTCATTAGTGTCGCTGACAAAGCTTCTTGGATGAGAGGCAAAATGGCAAACGCTTCAACTACAGAGTACAGATGATCGCTCAAGAACCTTTGTCTAAGTCCAGTAACTCCAGTCCGCTTACACATATAGGCGCACGTCACTACTAATTCTGATTAATTATTTACAAAATCAAACCTGGATATGTTATACTTCATTTGAAAGCTTATATTATTCACAATTCAATTATTTAGGTCTTTATATAAACAGAATGAGCTAATTAGCCTAATTGCATCAGCAGCGCAAACAAATCCCCCCAAACACGCACTAAACCCTCTTGACATACCTAGTGGCTGTCACATTAAGATCGTTCCTCACCAACAGCAATAGGTGATAACGTATTGGATATGAGCACTATATACTGTATATGTCATCAGCATATCCAAACCTCTGGATCTCTGTATAGGCCACAGAAAAATCCCTCCCAGTCCTGGTTCTGGTTGTAAAAAGTGGCGTAATGTGTGGCTACACATTAGGCATAACACAAGTAACGTCATGTATGTTCACAGTATGTAGAAACGCACATTCTTATTCTGTGAAGTCACATTTTTTCTCCAAACTGACATTAGTCTTGAGCAAACATAAGGTTAGCGTTCAAGTAAACCAAAATCCATCATGTCACAAATATGTTTCAGCAAGTCCAGCCCTGTAACGCACGCTGCTCGAGTGAACTTACTGCTGAGGCACTGGCAAAGGAGGCACCCGTTTTCATCTGTGAGGAAGCCATAGGGACACTCGGTGCCCGACAGAGTGCAGTTCTCCAGCGGCGGGCACAGCAGGGGGCTCACCGTCTCATAGGAGGGCTCTGAAAGACATAGCAGTGACCGTTGGCTTTCAACCACAGATGTAACTATTCTACATTTTTGAGTCACGATTATTGAGGGAAAATATATTGCAATTTTACAATTTTTCACAATAATTAAAATTAAAGGCGCGTTATGCAACTTTTTATGTGGAAAAAAAAACCCTTGATATTAGAAGTAGTACTTGTATTTATATAATAAGATATTTGACCTTTTAGTGACCCAGTGGATGTATCGGTGCAGCATGGCACAGGATCAAATTTTGGGGGTTTCTGGTACATTGATCCTGGAGCGTCATAGAGGTCACTATGATGGAAAGCAAAGGTGCCATGTGTACTAATATCAAGCTGTTGTTAAAAACTTTTAAGTACTGCCTGAACTTTCACAAAAAAAGACTTGTATATTCAGCCTATGTTAGAAATAAATACATAGGCTATAGAATAATATTACATTTAGCCATATCTAAAGGAAGGAAATTAGTGTGATATTTTATTATAAAATATTACCTCTCTGATCTGTTCTCTCATGAATTCAATATAATGAGATGGAGTTCGGGTAAATAACAGTTGATTTCCAGGTCAGGGCTGCACACTTTCACTTTTATCATGACATAACAAATGCAGTACTGCACAAGCTTCTTTTGTGTCTCTTCTGGCGACGTTATCATGGAATTATCAGTAAAGATTGTTCAGATTTGCTCTCGGCACATTGGATTATTTAACCTGCCGCTGACGTCATGTGTTTTGGGCAGGACGCAAGTCACGCAACACTGGACGCCGTTTTTTTTCCCCCAGCCTTTGTTAGTTAGTTCGCTCCGTTTGGCACACACTACGGCTCATGAGACATAAAAGCGGTTTACCTCGAGTCCTAAAATTCTTACAATTAACCCACCGTGAGCTTTTATGACAGCGGCGATAGTAAAACCGGTTAATCTCGACATCCCTGCGACAGAGAAGCATGTTTTTCGAGCCTCAGGTGGACTACCTCATGTTGCTTTCTGGGCCAGGTCTAATAGCTACCTATTCACACTGCTCTTATTTTGGAGTAAACAGTAATTACGGATAAATGGGGGGCAATTACAGCGAGGTGGGTTGCTAGGTGAGAGGGATTAGACCCCAGTGTCGAAATGGCTCCAATTAATAACCTGTATAGACGGAGATAATACTGTCCCCGGCATTACTTTAGCAATGTCCAGACCTGAAATTATGATGAAGCCATGTGTTTTCTGCCATAGACTGAAATTGCACAAAGATGAAATTCCCCATCACCCTCACACACGCACGCAGAGTTTGCTCTACCAGTGCCTAATCTTCGCCACGTTCGCAACCCAACAAGCTGTAACTAATTACACCCAAAAAAAAGGGGATCCACAGCAATTATGTAGCCTCCTGCGTTGAGAAGCAGGCCACAGACTCTGCAGCGCACAGGTGGGTCTCATTTTGGCGGGCAAAGGTAATAAAGGAGCACAAAGGACCCTGCAGCGCCAAGAATGCTCTGTGGCCTCCCCTTTAATGAGCTCTCAACCACTTCTGTAGCCCAGAGCTGGAAGACGTGTGCAAAATCTGATGAAAGCAGATGAAGTAATGTTAATGCAAAATACTAATAATCAAAAGGAAGTGCTCAGCAAAAGTCTGAATTACTTTAACTACTGGAGATACTTCTTACTTGTACCAACTGTTGTGACTTCTATTGCTACGGCTGCGTTCACGTCATAGAATTCTATTTTAGTTGGAGCAAATAACTCTATGGGAGAGAAACAGTTTTTGAAATGCACTTTTTTTATTGTGATGGGATTCACAAACCTGCCATATTGCTGCAAGTTCTTTCTAATGGTCAACATCATGTTTTTGAATATTGACACCACTTCTGGACACTTTTATGAGAAAATAATTCAATCTCATACGGTATGTGCTGATAGAGAAGACATTGAACTTTGTGACAGTTTTTGGTTCATGAGGGTAAGCCCAGAAAATAACAGACTAGAAATCTGCATTTTGACAGTTACCAGCACAGATTTTTCAGCTGCTCCACCCTAGTTTTAAAATATAGGCTCTTTAGAATGTTATGATGTCACGTGAACGCAACCTTAACTACAACTGCAACACGGTGAGCACTTTCGCCTCATAGTAAGTAGGTACTGAGTTTGACTCCTGGGTCGTGTGGCTTTTCTTTGGGGGGGGTTTACAAACTCATCCTGTGATGGGTTTCAACCTGGCACTGCAGTTTCTCCCAGCAAACCAGAACCGGCACAGTAAACAAAAACTTTCCACTACTCCTGGCCAAGACTTTGGCTCAAGATCTGGAGAAGGGTCCCAGGGCGCTACACTGCGGTTCCTGACAGGTTACCCAGAGGCACTGCTTAAAGGATAGGTCAAATGGAAATTTCACAATGGGGACAAATAGTAATACAAAACCACTTTTATCCTTTATGGTCACTTCGACTACCACTAAAAGCATTGCACTTATGAATATGATATGACATGGAAGTAAATGTTTAAAGGAAATATACATACAGGAAATTATACCGCATTTCAACATAAAATGTCCCTGAAAACTTTATGACTAAAAAGCATTTATATTCCCCACCCCTTGTGTGGCAAAAGGTGTGGGTGCTTATACAGTACATACAGTACAAAGGGTATAATTAAGTATGTACTGAGTGGCATAGTACCTTCACAGAATGGACAGCACTCTCCCGGGATCTTTACTGGGTTCTGGCAGCTCTGTTTGCAGGCCATAGCTGTGCAGTGAGGCTCTCCATCCACACACTGGCAGAAAGTGCAGTCATCCTCTTTCCACTTCTCCTCATGAGTGCGCAGCTTATTATTCACCCAGCAGCTCGCCATAGTGCTGTCCGTAGACAGTAATTCCACATCTGTAAGAGGTAAGCCAGACACAGACTGTGGTTAAGGAGGAAATAGAACAAGAAAAGCCAATCTGTGTTCTGATCTAATGATAAGTGAGATCAGGGCTTGTTATATAGCGCTCCCTGCCAGTGTCTAGTTAACTGTCGCAGCACATCCCGTTACCTGCAAGCCGACAAGTTCAAGCAAGGTCAACACAGGTCAAAGCAAGTGGTAGTGGTTTACACATAATGCCCTACTGTTCTGGGAAATCATAGCAACACCTTTTTTCTCTAAATACAATGTTTTTTTCTTGGTATGTTGCGTATAACCTAAAGCGTATTTCTGTGTGTTACGTTAGAGTAGTGAAGGAGGTCTACACACTGTGCACAGAAGTCCTCTTTGCCCATTCTGTTTTGGCTGCGCTGCTTCCAACCGCATCTGGCTACGATTAACCAAAAAGGATCTATTCTTTTGCACTGGGAACATTTCATAATACAGTCTAATGCTTTAATACACTTTCAAATCCTGGAAGGTTTTCAGGACTTTTTCATGTTTTACTTTGAGTTGGCGGCAAACTTTTTTCCCCAGTCTGAGCCGTGCACAGTACCAACAGTACTGTATATCAGTTATATCTGCTTAGTCAGCTCATTTAGGCCCAACCTTTTTTAAGACTTGGTCTCCAAATGTGGACCACTTTTTTGTCCAGTGAAAATGTATATGTGCATTTTCAAAAATGTATCTAGTGTCCACATTCATTTTATGATTCACTTGACAGCTCAAGAGTCAGTCACCGCCACATTTTTCGATTTTTAATTGCCAATGCTGCTCCTCATTTCCTTATTTCTTTAAGTATCTCCATTAGTCTTTACCAAGGAAGAGACTATTCTTCCTTGGGTCCATTCTCAACAAGAACATGCCAACAGTCATACTACTTTTGTGTTAACACTTCTGTGGGTACTACTAAGTACTTCTTCAGAGATCCTAGCCCAAGATCTGGAAATGGGCACTGCGGTCACCCACTGCTCCTGAGGTTGAGGGATTGATCAAAGGCAGAGGAAAATTAGTCTACAAATACAAATACTACTTCTAAAGAAATCTAAATCTGCCACAAACTTGCACTGTTTACAGCTTGTGCGGCAAAAGTGCTTTCCCCAAAAGTACTTTTCATTTACAAATGAAACATTGTCACTTGCATAATCCTTTTACTAACATGTCTGCAAGAGATTCCATTCTTGTGATTTGCTGCATAGCTAACATTATTTGCCAAACATAAATATAACAACCAACTTCTCTCGTGCCGTATCCCACATTTAAAGCTGTACTTCTGAAGTGGAAAGCAACAAGTAAAAGCAGCCATATGTAAGAGATGAAAGCATTCCAAAGATGATAATAGCTACACATTCCAGGTGTACAGTATGTTCACAGACTCTGACCTGACATGATCCGCCAATGTTTTTTCCTCATTGGATTTTTGTCTTAAAAGAGAACCACGCAAACTGCAACACGGCCCAGCTGTCATTCCTACTGTAATATGGACGCCATATGGACTACTTTGATATATTTCTCATCTCCTCAACAAATTACTTTTAAAAGTATTTCTCAGAAAAGGATAAGAAAAGATAGAGAGATCACAAGGTTATGGTATATTTATGTGGATATGATTATTTCACTTGGAGGGTGGGTTACTGGAGGCAATCAAGTCTGTGATGGGATAGCCCAGACAACTTTTTTACTATTCCATATACAGTACAAAGAGTATGGCACCTTGTCTCTTCCTACTGGTGTGATAGACAAACAAATTAGAGAAATGTATGATCTATTCATATCAAAACAAACATGGTGATGATGGCTTATGAGAGTTTGAAGAAAGAGCTGAAAGAAAACAAATAAAATCATGCAAAGACCCGAGAAAGAGTGTCTGTGGAAACAATAGGCAAGGCACCAAACAAAATTGAGGAAAGAAGTTATAAACTTTGTTGACAATGATACAGGGATATTTCAGAGAAATCTCCCACAGAGATGACAAATATACTGACTCACAAAAAAGTACTCCCTGATGTGAACAGAACAATTCTCCCAACATGGATTTTGTTGAAAGTAAATTGAAAGAGATCTTAATGACTTCTGAGATCTGGTTTACCAAGAAATTAAGAACTATAGAAGCTCCACTTGGTAGAACTGGGCAATTTTGCCCTGCAAAAAATCTCATATTTTTCCACCACATACTGTATCTGTGTTGATTTTTTCAAAATAAAATAACTGCAGAATAGGGCCAGGGGAATTTGGCCAAAAAACTAAATATCGCACAAACGAAGGAAGCTCAGTCCGTTCAATTCCATTCATTTAGGTTCAAACAAGACAGTTAAAGTTTATAGTTTTCTTCTCTTACAAGCTCTAAGAAACATAAACTGTGAACAAAATCGATTCATAATAAGGTCAAGAGTTTGTGCTTTACACACACGGTGCCTGTGAGTGACAGTTGTCTCCATGGACACTCACATGCAAGGAAAGGGGGTGGAGTTACCCATGCTGCCGTTAAAGAGAGTCAGAAAAGCAAGCTCTGGTTGTAAGGCTGAAACAACTAATGGATTAAATAGTTGTCAACTACTTAGTAATGGATTAATCGTTCCTGGGATACACAGACTTGGCAAGAATAAGAAGAAATTGTGTATTTTTTGTCTCTAAATGTATGTAGGATATAGGAGGTATATAGAAGGAAGTGTTATATCTGTTGTAGGCGAATGACAAAAAAAACCTATGAACTACATTTTTAAATCTAATCAATATTTTCCCAACCCTACTATTTGGCCACACTTCTTGGAGAAACCCTGTTATATCTCTATCTAGTAGGCCACATATGAACCAAGGTATAGTTTACCAATGCAGACAGGGCAGCACTCTCCCTCCGGAACGTAGAAGTTCTCACAGTCCAACTCGGCGCACTCAGCTTTGGAGCAGAAGGAGATGCCTCCGCGACACTGACACAGCCAGCAGGGGTCCATCCGGTACACGTCCCCTTCCACAAACTCCTTCCCATTGTGCATGCACTTGGGGGTGACTAAGGAGAGAGAAAATACAAATAAAAAAAGATCCATTTGGTTGGGATTAGTATTTGAGAGCCATGTGGTTGTTTTGATCACAAACTTGAACAACACGTGATAAACAACCACTTACAGATTCATAAACAGACATTTATTCTGCATTGCCGAATGAGAGGTTTATGTGAAGCAAATGGTGGAGGACAAAAGGTGCTTTAAGCCTCAGGGTTTGAAATGAATTTGTCAGACAATGAAAGCCAAAGGTATGAGGAGGAATTTCACAGGGAACTATCAAAACTTTGAAAAGAGCGGTGGACCTGTGGTGCTGAGTCAAAGAAAACCAAAGTTGGCAGAGTCTGGGCTCAGTGGGTCGGTGGCAGGTAAATACTGGTCTTAAATTCAGTCAAATGAGAGAGCCAGGCTGACGCTCCATGTATTATTCATAGGACAGTGCCCTGCTGTCTGGCTTCACTTTGTTTTGGACAACTCGCCTTCCTGATCTCAAGCTGGTGCTGCCTTTTATACCATCTGGGTTCTTCATGATAAGTTCAAAATGTTATTCTTATTTAGTCCTAATGCACAATAAGACTAAATAAGAATAAAGGTTGAGACTATTCCAGGTAGGCAGTTGGATCCCAGCTCTGGCCAAAGCTTATTACTGTTGTGTCCTTGGGCAAAACACTTTACCCACCTTGCCTTCTGAGTGTGTGTACGCTGGTGTGTGAATGAGAGTGAATGTGACTAGATTTGGCCATTTGAGGTAATAAAACACGCATAAGAAAAGAGGTGCAAGTAGCTCAAACAATCCTTCTACAATCCTGTGAGGCATGTTTTCATACATTATACAGTTATCTTGGCAACAATTAAATGATTTTAATACATTTTTTGAATACATTTTTAAGGATTTTCTGGCCCCTAGCCTAAAATAAACAGCAAAGAGTGGGGTGAAACATTCAGGAAATTGTCAGAGCCGGGACTCAAACTCTCAGCGCTGAGGACTAGACTAGACCATCAGCAGCAAAGGATATCCAAAATATACATCCATCCTTTCTTTGGTTCAATTACATAAAGTAATTAGACAAAATACCACCAAATAAATGCCACCAAACCGCTACAAAAGTCATAGCCTTCATTTAAAACTATTATTTTACCAGAAACTGCGGCCTTTAAATATCTAGTTACGCAGGACAAGGCTTTACAAGTACAAACCTTGATATCAGTGTGTATTTGACCTTTCAGTGAATGTATGAGTGGTTAGGTTAGATGGCGCCTTTACTTTCAATCACAGCGGCCGACCAGAAACCCAGAAAAATTGGATCCCGGAGCATCACGAAGGCCACTGTGTAAAGGCAAGAACGTGCTAATATCAAGTTTTCCCGCATAAATAGTTCCTCAATCCACCCTCCAACATATTACATCATGTACAAAATTCTAATCTCGGATAGTTGAGTGGCCAAAAAGCAACAGGAAAGAAAACCGCATTACGTCCCAATCCCGCATTCAAATGTGCATCGGCGGTTTTGTGAGTCAGCATTGTGAGATCTTACCCACCACAGGGTAATCTCATCAAACACATGAGCAGCATTAGGGAAGTGAGGGCATGCGGTTATGTAAGTCTGTCTGCAGGCTCCGCGCTACTTAGGGCCCCGCAGTGAATGTATTGCACAGATGCGGACAGATGTGGGGCCGGCGGTTTCTGTCAATGGGAGTCGGAGGTTGCAGCTGTACGCCATGCAGTCAGGGGGGCAAGGCTTATAGGCGGAAGAAACGAAAAAAAAGAAAAGAAAGGAAAAGAAAAGAAAAGCTCCGACCTGACAAATTCAAACTCCGATCTAATTCGAAGCAGGTGGGTTCAGAGAGCACAGGGAGCGCGGTGGAGAGCGAAATGCGCTTCCTGCTGGAGCTCTTTCTTTTGTGGTGCTCTTTTTTTTTGGGAGTAAATGACCTCCCAGCGCTGGTCAAAGCTCAAAGCGTCCAATAGGAAGTCACATGATGCAACAATCCCTTGTGATTTCCGCAGTTTGCTAATAGTAATCCCTAAATCAACTGCCGCAAAGACTCCACTTGCGGCGTGCGATGCCGGACATAAAGGCGCGGACATGAAAGGCACAGCGAGTGAATGATTTCAAAAGTGGCATTTCGCGGTTACCAAGAAAAACAACAGTAAATAATAACAGGCTTCATCGCAGGTCACAGTTCGTAAATTTCTTTTGCAGAGTTGTTGCTCAACTCCAACCGGAGCCAACGCCAGCCAGAGCGTTCTCATGGGCTCGCTCGGGGGATGAATGGAGGGGTTTGCCAGTAACACGATAAACAATAAAGCTGGTTGCGTAGAATGATGTCAAGCTTTGGATGACGCACAAAAAAATCATCACAGATACAACACAATAGCTGGAGCCCGGGCAAAGGTTATTTTGGGGAATAGGTTCTCGAATCGAATTGTCATCATTACACCAACACGCGGACAAAATTGCTTTATTATTTCGATACAAATTTAGAATTTTAGTGTTGCCACCAGGGATCCACAGAGTGGAGTTTGTATGCTCTCTCCGTGTCAGTCTGGGTTTCCTCCGGGGTGCTAAAACATCCCAAAACATGCGCAATAGGTGACTCATGAACATGAACCTAGCTCAAAATATCAATTTGGGTGCAGCAGTAGCGATGAAGGATGGGTCAAACACCTTAAATTAGTCCCAACTAGTGTGACCTTAAAAAGTTTAACCAATTGATAGTTAGGCTTTAACACTAACAGGCAAAACTTTTTCTTTTCTTCTTCAAATTTCAGGTTTTGGTCCATTTTTTTCTCAGAGCATGAACTTGGACATGGACATGGAAACAAATACATAGCCTGATCTTCGTAATAAGGTGTTTTATTATTCAATTACGTAATATTGGCCATTTTCTCTAAATCCATTTTTCTCATATTGTTGCAACCTTTAGTAGCCCCTGCAGACACCATTTTATTCCCGTCCTGTGCTTAGCAATATTTTTGAATTTTTTCAATATTTAATTTGTATCTGACCCAGGGAGGAGTTTTTCAGCCTTTTTTTGGGGATTAACAGAAGTGTTATTATTAATATTGCTAGTTGTATGGTTGATAATCTCCCTGGAATAGGACAGAAGTATCACTACATCATATTTCTGGATCATAACTAATGAACGCACTGTATGCTGAATGCACTGTATACTGCTCAACTGTGAATCCAAAAGGGGGTAGGCGCGCACAAGCTTTCACTTCTGCCTACTCCTTTTGGGCATCATATCTGCTCTGTACATATTTATTTATTTATGTATTCTCTTTCATTTCCGCTTTCTAGCTTATATAAAAAAGATATCCAATATGTCAACAAAATAAAACCATACATTCAAATCTGGCTCTACCATTATTAATATTTGGTCATCAAATAGATCACTTGCAATACAATCTTTCCTCATATTTATGTCAGTAATGTACAAGAAAAGTTTCAAATTAACAACAAATCAATCAAAAAATGTTGCACCGTTATGCATTTTGTTCATCCAATAATACAGCTGTCTGTCTAATACAGCTGTCCATCTGAATTTGGTCATTAGGATAAAGGAAGCCAGACTTTACCC